>JAAEAF010003893.1:0-110718 GCA_011037195.1 Triatoma infestans
CCGGAAGTGCGTTTACTTTACCACTTTACTAAATGATTTATTCACTTTTTCAAAATTTTCTCAAAAATGGCTCCGACGATTTTTATGACACTTCGTATATAAACTAAACATGCAAAGATCTACAACTTTTATCTAAAACATTTCTCTGGGAAAATTCTTTTAAGGGCACTTTTAGGGGAGGGGTAGGGTTAGATTTTCATCTAAAGTGCTATCCTAGTTGATTATACAATTCTATCATCCAAACATAATTAGTTAGAAATAAATGGATGGCTGAAATTCCAAGTTTCAAGAAAATTAGTAAACCGGAAGTGCGCTTTTACTGAACAGTTTTTTCAGTTTTCGACGAATTTCATTAAATTTGGTACACAAACTATAAAATTTGTCAATTATCATTTTGAGAACTGGAGTAAGAGAAAGTTGTGTGAGTGTTTCACACCAGATTTTTTTCTTCTCATATTGAACGTTGTTAATCACTAATGTTAGTTTTTACAGCTTAATAAAAATTGTACAACTTGTGCAACGTTTACAAGCATTGAAAGTGTTTAAAATATTTTCTTAATTTTTGCATGTGCTATTGTAATATAACTTCTAAGTGCAATAATAATTTTTAATTAATCACCTTGAAATGGACCAATATATTGATTATAACTTCGTAAAAGATTTAACGCTGAAAACATATCTGTATTTACACACATCTTCCTAATTAAAATAAAAAATTAAAAAATCACTTATTCAGCCGTTAAAATCTCTCTTAATACGAGTATTTTTTTTTTTTTAATTTTTTACTAAAGAAACGCAGCAGAGGATCAAGCCTATTTCAAGATAACTTGATAATAAAAAAAATGATAATGAACACTTAGTACAAATTGAAAAATAAAATAAATAAAAAGAACAAAACATTAAGTAGTGGGAGAAGTTGAAGAATGAAATAAAAGACAAGAAAAAAAAAAATTACGCTAAAGTTGATCCAGTTTTATCCCCACCACTTTTATTCTTTTGGTTTCTTTAATGAAAAAAAAAAAAAAACTACTGTCGTAAGAACCAACCAGAAATCGTCTGAGGATAGATGGAGCCTCGCCCACTTGATCACACACTCTCTTTCAACATTACCCACCCAATGTGTTTTAGTTTGGTATTCCCTCTCCTATGAGCGCTGTATTATCATTCTGATAATTTAAAGCCCACTCACTACCATTCGTTTGATTTAAAAAAAATATAAAATAAAATGAATCTATCCCCGGATTTGGCCGTATGTTTTCTAAACGGCCAATGTAGTCACGTATACGTACGTATGTACAACGGATAAAACTGGAAAAATGAAAATAAATAAATCAAATCATTTTGTCCTATCTTAATATTACATTTATACATATATTAACTTTTTATATCATCAGATTTCTTTTTTTTTTTAATCAATTTTAATCTTACAAAATATCAAATGTAATCCTATGTAATTGTTTTATATATATATATATATATGGAGTTATCAAATAGTATGTGATCACGAAACATAATCACTGAATTTTATTATCAATAAAGTAGTCCAGAAACACTACTAACTAACAGTCTCTCGTTTTAATACATACATATAATACAAAACTAAATTGACACCAGGGAAAAGGAATAGCTATGTGGTTAGTGTACTGGACTCCCACGCGGAGATCCCGGGTTCGAGTCCAGCTGTGCTCTCCTTAGATTTTTTTCTTCCTAGGAGTCTCTACAGCTCGTTGTCCGGTAAGGGACAGTGTTGCCTGTAACGAGAAAACACTGTCACTGTTACGGCCATTTCTGTCTATAATAATTGGAAATACAGTATCAGTCTGAAAAATGTAAAATTGGATTCATTAATATTTGGCAAAATTCTTTTTCTCATTTATGACAAAAATTCAATCTGCTAGTTTATTTCATTTCGAAAAAAATCATAAATAAATGAAATCAACAAAAAAAAAAAAATTTCTTTGCGATGGAGGTTAATTCTCTGGTGACCTATTTATATAAAATAAAAGACCGGTGTGAAAGACTCACATTCTTTTTTCTCACTGCAATTTACCTAGTTTTGATTTATTTATTTGTATGGGTATTACGAAGTTTCAATTTTCATATATAACTAATAATGTACGTATGTGCTTCCGAATATAATTAGGTAAATATTTTGTAGTTCCAATTAAACTATCTTGATAACTCGGTATATTACTCGGTAATACATTAGATTTATATTAATGTTACATAGATACCCATCTCTCATTTACACGGGAAATTATCCCTTTATTTGCGTGTGTGTTTTAATTGGGTGAGTAAAAATGGGGAGCAATTTGATCTATATATATCCTATATATATCCATATCCTCATATGCAAAGAAAAATAAATATATACAAATATGTTCTACTGGTAAGTGAAGAAGAATGGTGCGAAGATTTCACAGTTTATAAAAATGATATTTGACTAAACGAAACTAATTTATAGCTACAGTTTTTAAACTGAGTACTGGAAAGATGAAAAATATTCTGTTCGTAACCAAACTTTTTCAGCATATGTCTGGGTATTGAGGAATTATATGAGTAGTTATTTATAAAAAAAAAAAATCTGGTGTGAAACACTCACAACTTTCTCATACTCCAGTTGTCAAAATTATAATTGACAAATTTTGTAGTTTATGTACCAAATTTAATAAAATTAGTCGAAAACTGAAAAAACTATCCAGTAAAAGCGCACTTCCGGTTTACTAATTTTTTTGAAACTTGGAATTTTGGCCATCTTTTTATTTCTAATTAATTGTGTTTAGATGATAGAATTGTATAATCAACTATGATAGCACTTTAGAGAACAGCATAACCCCACCCTTCCACCAAAAGTGCCCTCAAATGAATTTTCCCAGAGAAATGTTTTAAATAAAAGTTGTAGATCTTTGTACGTTTAGTTTATACAGGAAGCTTCAGAAAATCGTCGGAGTCATTTTTGAGAAAATCGCGAAAAAGTGAAAAAGAATCATTTAGTAATGTAAACGCACTTCCGGCTATCCGATTTTTTTTAAACTCGGAATTTCAGCATCATATTCAATTCTAATTAATATTATTTAGATGATAGAATTGTTTAATAAACTGAACTAGCACTTTAGATGAAAACCTAACCCCACCCCCTCACCCATAACTGCTCTTAAATGAATTTTTCCAGAGAAACATTTCAAATAAAAGTTGTAGCTCTTTGTATGTGTAGTTGATATATCAAGTTTGAAGAAAATCGTCGGAGCCATTTTCGAGAGAAATGCAAAAAAGTAAAAAAAAACAAACAAATAAAGTGGTACTTCCAGTTGAGGAATTTTGACAGTAGACCCACTGTCAGATGCCATGGTGATACCTATACGGAATATCAAGTTTCAACTTTCTACGGTTTTTCGTTTTTGAGCTATGTTGTTCACATACACCTTCACAAGACACAGACACACACACACACATACACAGAGGCCATTTCCTAAAAACCACTTTTTTGTGCTCAGGGGACCTCAAAACGGATATTTCCGTGAAACTCGATATCGAAAATTTGACACGATTACAATACTTCCTCTTACTGGGAGTAAGAGAAAGTAAAAAAATTGTGTCTCAGATTTTTAATTCGGACTTGGAACTGTTGATGATTGATGAAATGTCTATTTGGCCAATGAATAATATCATAGGTCAATAGTAAATCATGAAGTTTCTTACAATCTGTAAAATTTAATAACTTAAGATGGTCTCTAAGGGCGGTATAATCTAATTATCTGCCTAGGGATATTTAGTTTAAAAGCAATTAATATTAAAAAATATTTTGAATATTTTACAAAGTTAACTGTTCTTGGAATATCGTGCTTGAGTTTAGGTTCTTGACGGAAAAAAATCATTATGTTGTCGGTAATCGGGGGCTGTCCATAGTTAAAGGGTTGCAAAAAAAGGATTTTATCTTTTACTTTTACGTCTATTTATGTAAATTACGGTACTTTGAAATAAGAATACGCTATTGAAAAATCCCTATTCTATAATCTTCGAAACCAATTCTGTAAAGACGCATTTCCAGTTAACCGATTATTTTAAATTTCAATTTCTTGCAATAAAATATAATTGTATCTTGATATTATATAGACGGTAGAACCATACATTGTTCTGAAGTGGTTTTGAAGAATCCTTAACGTTGCTGCTTCCTCCAAAAAAAAATCAAATTTCTTGGAAAAATGTTTCAAATAAAAGTGGTAAGCTTCCGATTTGACCAAAATCTTATTATCAGATGCAGTGGAAACACTTAAATGGAATATAAAGTGGGCTGAAACTTCCTGTGACACACATACACGCCTTTTGCTAAAAAAAAAAAATTTGTTTCGTCAACAGGAAACCACGATACATGTATTTCCGGTGAAAACGCAATTTCGAAAATATGGTCGCGATCATAATACATTCTCCTGTTAGGAGTATGAGAGAACTCCTGGAGCGAATACGGTGATTTCAAGGTATACCTGAAGAAAATAGGAAAGACTGAGGAATGCCTTTACTACCGAGAAGGTAAAGACGATGCTTTCCACATGTTTTTCTTGGCGGACCGGCGGTAACTGCTGAGAGGTGACCACCGATACTTTGGTTGAGGCGATGCTGGCCAGTGAGGCCAATTGGCCGGTTGTAGTAAGGTTCGTTCCTGGGATATTCTTCAGCGAAAGAAGCTGGACCTGGGCGAGTGCCAAGTGGGGTAATAGTGAGGGGAAATCCTAACGAGTAAAGGCACAGCTCTGAATTAATGCTGGTCACCACTGAAACCAGGTTAAGTCTAGCAGTAGGGGGGCTGTTTTACCGGTAGTCCAATTTAGGAGTCCGGCACTGCAGGGTTTCTGCGTGCGTAAACCGCATTTCACCCCTCGAAAAAAGAAACTAAGAGTAAGAGAAAGTAAAATATCGTAATATTTATAAAGAAATATCGTAGATTTAAAAAGAAAATAAATTAAAAAAAAAAAAAAATCTGGTGTGAAACACTCACACAACTTTCTCTTACTCTAGTTCTCAAAATTATAATTGACAAATATTATTGTGTACCAAATTTAATGAGATTCGTCGAAAACTGAAAAAACTGTTCAGTAAAAGCGCACTTCCGGTTTACTAATTTTCTTGTAACTCGGAATTTTGGCCATCTATTTATTTCTTATAAATTTTGTTTGTATGGTAGAATTGTACATTGCACTTTATAGAAAAACATAACCCCACCCCTCACTTAAAAGTGCCCTTAAATGAATTTTCCCAGAGAAATATTTTAAATAAAAGTTGTAGATCATTGTATGATTAGTTTATATACGATGATTCAACAAAATCGTCGGAGCCATTTTTGAGAAAATCGCGAAAAAGTTAAAAAAAAAATCATTTAGTAAAGTGTTAAAGTAAACGATCTTTCGGTTATCCGATTTTTTTCAAACTCGGAATTTCAACAACATATTCAATTCTAATTAACATTATTTAGATGACCGAATTGTCTAATAAACTGAAATAGCACTTTAGAGGAAAACCTAATCACACCCCTCCCCCAAAAAGTGCCATTAAATGAATTTTCCCAGAGAAACGTTTCAAATAAAAGTTGTAGCTCTTTGTATATGTAGTTGACATACTAAGTTTGAAGAAAATCGTCTGAGCCATTTTTAAGAAAAACGTAAAAAAGTTAAAAAAAACAACTAGTAAAGTGGTACTGCCGGTTGAGGAATTTTGACAGATAACGCACAGTCAGATCCCATAGTGATATCTAAACGGAATATCAAGTTTCAACTTTCTACGATTTTTCGTTTTTGGCTATGCTGTTCACATACACACACACACACCATTTGCTAAAAGCAACTATTTTGGACTCAGGGGACCTCAAAACGGATACCCGTTGAAAACTCGATATCGAAAATTTGACACGATTACCATACTTCTTCTTACAAGGAGTAAGAGAAAGTAAAAAGTAAATAAATCAAATATATTTAAATATTAAAAACATTGAAGTAAATTAAATAAAAAGTCAAATAAATAATTGTAAACCAAAATAATTATTCTACTTTGAGATCGATCACCTTCGGCGATTTTCAAGTTTGGCTCTCTAAGTAATAAAATTTCCCAGCTCCTGCTACAAACTAAGGAGACAGTCTGTTAGAGAAGATGAAAGTCAATTTATCTTCCTACATTCATAACATTAGAATTCTTCTTGAGACTGTAAATACTTTTTTATGGGTGGAAACCCAAAATAAATGAAGATTGCTGGCTTATTTTAAAGAATTAAAAAAAGCTCATATATAATAAATTAAACAGCATGATTCCTGAAAATTTAATATTAGTAGATAATCAAAAAAACAAAACTTTTTTTTTTTAATATGTCGTCTGTTTTTTTTTTGTTTTTTTTTAGGAAACTTCCACCAATTAGGTGAATAACAAATAATGGTTAATCGTTTAAGCATACACTTTAAGTAGAAGAAACGATCTGTTCCATAAACTGAAATAAAGTTACCTGCACCCCCCCTAACTGTTTAGGAATAATCGTTCAGAAATTATAGCGGTGAATGTCCCGTCACCTATGAACTGCCTACAAAAATGACAATTTCATATTTTATTTTAATATAGTCAAGTAATTGTGATCATATACTGATAATAATTCACTATAATATTCTTTATAAATCTATTATCAGTTTTTTTTACAGGTGTGTGTGTGTGTGTGTGTGTGTGTCTGTGTTATGCGATAATGTTGAACCCACTTGATCGTTCGCCCTCCCCCCCCCGTTCTTTCAGACAATTGGAGATATATAATTATATTTAATTCATTTCTGTGATCCCTTTCTTTACACACACACACACATAAAAGAAACTTAAAAAAAAACCCTAATAATACTAGTGACGTATTCATAGATTCATTATTACATATATATGTTTGTATGTGTTTGTAAAGTTAATGTGTGTGTGTGTGTGTGTGTATTTGTCTGTTCCGACCATATTTTATATATATATATGACTCAGTTTAATACCAAACTATTTTTTTTTTTTTTTTTTTTTTTTACTGAACACCTTGTCCAATTCCCACACATTTAATAATATGTTCACATTCTGTCTATACGCTTTCATTGAATCTCCCTAATCATTGTTATGTGTTTCATTATGTGATCTACTTCATATGTCATAATTTAATTATTTAATATTATAGACTATATATTGTTGTAATGTAGAAGGGGAATTACTTTTAAATGTTGTTTGGGAATTTTATTAAATTATAATATCAGTTTTTTTTTTGAGTGTCCTCAAAGGAAAATATTATTCTCAACTTTTTGTTGAATATAAATTTAATGCCTACAAGATATGGTTCATTATTTTAGTCCCGCCGCAAACTCTTAAGCAACTATTAGATATTTAGAGAAGAGGCAGCTAAAATGCTATAAGAACTACTTTAGGAGGAAAGCTAATTGCCTGATACTGAAGGCATCGCTAGAGATAAGGGCTTTCAGAATCCCTGGTGAAGCCTTCGAATCTCCTCGATACCAACTTACTACAACATTCTAACATTTAGGAACATCAGGGGTTTTTTACTAAAGAGAAGTTATGTCAAAGATTATGGCGTCCCCATGGAATTTAGCTGCCTAACAACACTTAAATGATACGATGCTTAGAGGATTACGATCTATGGACTCCAGTGAAATTAGATGGTTTTCTGCTTCGTCTTAGCTGCAATGGACTTCCATAATTTCGTCGATTCAATTAATTTTGATTCGCTTATTATGTAATATTATTCTTGTAATTTTTTTTTTTATATTTATTTTTTTATATTAATTAGTATTTAAAATTATTACATTATTACATACGTTATTACATACAATATAAAATTATTACGTTTATTTGTATTATGATGATTTAGTTTTCATTCTATGAAACTCTATAAGACGAAAACTCTATAAGATGAAAATCTGTAAGTGTTGTTATACTTAAAATTTCTTTTCGTTTTATTTTTATTTTTGCGTTGATTGTTTTTTTGAAGTTTTTGATTAATGTATACAAAATATCTAAAAATTTTCATGCTGAAATAAAGTCCTCAGGATCGATATTATTAGGGATTTTCCCTTAAAACTCCTAAAAACTAGGGTTTAAATTGTAATACATAGGTAGTGTTGAAAGCCGGCAGTAGGTATGTCAGGGTCTATGTAGGGCTAAGAAAGCCGACTGGAAAAACCGTGTCATAGTGTGTATGCTGTTCAACGGAGACTGTTGTAGCTGAGAGATAGGTTGTTGTTTCCAAAATATTTCTTTTCTTTTTTTTACTATTATTATTAATGGTGATAATTGTAGAGTTTTTAAATTTAAAATTCATGTTTGTGTTCAAAGAAATCACCGCGATATAAAAGGTTTAATGTGGCTTCCTATGAGGTCAGGGTGATTGAGTATGTGAAAAGAGATGTTGGCGAAGCTGATGCAGGAGGTGGGCAAAAAAGCATCAAATGAGGATAGTTTAATCCTTTCTCATACTAAATATGCAAAAATGTCATTTAAAATAATTTCTTCTATCTTGCAAGTATTAATATATAAAATGGCCGTTGGATTGGAAAAATTCAAAATATTCCCAGATTCCCCCCCCCCCCCGCAGTAACCGATAGATTAATTACAGACATGCCAAATAATTCTGCTCTTACACATTTCCTAACAGAAATTGTCTTTATTTATTTAGATTAACACAGAGTCCTTATTGCATTGCTGTCTACCACAGATAATACAGGATGTACACCATTTTATTTACAATTGTCGTTTAATAGAAAATAGGAGAATACACCAGATACGAACTCTACTCTGCTGCGGGCAAGAGCTTGGTTATATATAAAGTAAATTGTTCACAATGCCTAGCCACTTACATAGGACAGGAAGCTCAATATTTAAGAAATGCATTGTATCAATACAAATATGACTTAAAAAAAAAAAAAATTCTCAGAACACAATCATGAATTTTAATTTTAATAACAAACAATTATCACCTTAATAATAATAATAAAAGAAATATATTGGAAACAACAACCTATCTCTCAACTACAACAGTTTCCTAGACAGTACACACAATAATATACGGTATTCTCAGCCGCCTGTCTTAGCCCTATATAGACCCTGACATACTCACTGCCGGCTTTCAACACTACCTGATGATGATAATATATTACAAGTTAAAGCCTAGTTTTTAAGAGTTTTAAGGGGAAAAACACTTAATAGTATTCCTATTGATGACTTTATTTCAACATGAACCTTTTTACATATTTTGTATGTATTAGTCAAAAACTTAACCAAAAAGAAATTTTACATATATGAATACTTATACGTAGATTTTAAACAATATCACACCAGAATAAAAGTTAAATCATCACAATACAAAAAATATACCTACGTAAATAATTTTAAAAACTAATTAATATAAAAAATATAAAAGCAAAAAAGAAAAGAAATTATAGGAATAATATTACATAATAATAGAATCAAAATCAAAATAAATTGAATCGACGAAATTATGTAAGTAATTGCAGCTAGGAAGAGGCAGAAAAATCATCAAATTTCACTGGAGTCTAAGGATCGTATCAGTTAAAGTGTTGTTAGGCAGTGAAACTCCGTGGGGACGATGTAATCCTTGAAGAAATGGTCTAAGGGCATCTACAACCAACAATTTTGAAAGCTCAGACTAAAAAAGAAAAACAAATGTACAAATGGAAGAAGTCCGCAATGCTAATAACGCGAAGAAAGAAGGGTGAAAAATGTCTGCATTGGAAATTTCAGCTATTTGACTTAATGCTGAAATTGGAATTGACATTCCCTTTAGTAGAAAGCCCCTGATGTTTCTAAATGGTAGAATGTTGTTTTAAGTTGGTATCGAGGAGATTCGAAGGATTTGTAAGGGATTCTGATGGCCCTTATCTCCAGCGATGTCTTCAGTATCAGTGGCTTACATATTTTGTTCTCAAAAAATTGTTTAACAAAAACTAAATAATAATGCAATTTAAATTTATAAATTAATAATATCCTTGTAGCGTTATTTTTATTATTTTTTTTCTTTCGATGAAGGTGTATCATTTATAATGCATAGGAAACAAGGAATATAAGAAGTTATAATACAAGTTTGATATACCATTAATAATTGCTTCAATAAATACCAATTTTTTTTTCTTTTATTATTTGATTATCTTGTGGGTGCTCTTGTGGAAAATCACACAACAAAATAATAGAATAGCGTGTAAAGTGTGATAATCGATTATTTCGTCTAAGATTAAATATATACTATATAGAAATTGAGCGTGATTGATAACCTTCGCCGTACTGTTACTTATTATTATTTTTTTCTTATAGTTTTCAAAAATTACAATAGGTTTTGTCTGTACTATTGTGTACTTCTTGTTCTATTATCTTTTGTGCGACATTATAAAAGTGGATTGGTTAGGGAAATATTACGGTTTTCATTTTTTTTTTTTTTTTTTTACTTTCTCTTACTCCACATAGTTAGAAGAAGTATTGTAATCGTATCTTAATTTTCGTTATTGAGTTTTTATCGGAAATACAGATTTTGAGGTCCCCTGAGTCAGAAAAAAGTGATTTCTATCTGAATAGAATAGATGTGTAAAATGTGTACCTATGTATGTGAACAGCTTAGCTCAAAACTGAAATATCGCCGAAAGTGTAAACTTGACATTTCGTTTAGATATCACCATGAGATCCGTCAGTGAGTTATCTGTCTAAATTCCTCAACCGGAAGTACCACTTTACAGAATGGAATTCTTTACTTTAAATTTCGAATTCTAGTGACATTTTTTCTGGGTATTAATATTATATAGGCGGCAGTGGGAAAATGTTGCAAATAAAAGTGATAGGTATGTGTACGTGTGTAGATAATATACAACATTTTTCAAGAAAATCTTTGAGAGGGGTTTTCGTGAAATTTACGAAAAACTGAAGAAAAAAAAAACACATTCGGTTGAAAGTCGCACTTTCGGTTGATGGATTTTGCCTGAAATCTTTGTGTCTCTGGTGCCATGGTAGTAAGTACCTAAACGGAATACCAAGTTAGAACTTTCTGGGGCATTTTCGTTTTTGAAATATTCTGTTGTAGATTGTAGATTGCTGTAGGGGAATATTGCACTGCGATTGAAAGATCTATTGTATCCCTCTCCCGGAGCCTTCTCCAATGCACAGCTGGCCTCCAAGCAGTGTTCTCTAGCTACAGACAACACTGCCCATCATCGGACAGTGAGTTGTAGAGGATCCTAGGAACCCGGGACCTCCGCGTTGCCAGTCCAACGTGGTACCACATTATTATAACCTTAAGCAATATAATGACATTGAACATCATCATTAAAACTTTTGCCAATATTAATGCATACATTTCTATTAATAATTTTCCATTTAAGGCTAACCAAGTGAATAATCAATCGATAATTTGGGAATTTATGTTGTACTGAACGAGTTAACCACTTATCCCAGGAATTTTGGGATAACTAGAAAAACTAGTAAAAGTAAAAATATAGATTAGGCCATGTGAGCTCAATTTGCCCCCATTATACTCCAAACAGAAACTAATTTGTTCCTGAAGTTCGAATCTACCCCGTACGCATTCTTTTTTATTCATTTTTACCTAATGTCCAAAACCAAATGTCCTTGGTATAGTTCTTTGCTATCATGTACATGTTAGGTGAATGCGGATAACGATGTATCTTCAGTGGACAAAAGAATTACAAGACAGCAAACTTTCTACTCACTTCTATCTAAAAGCTCTAATCCAAAAGACCATTTAATCCAAATCTACCATTACCTCCGCCTCCTTTCTTTTAATTAAAAGATCATCGTAGAAAGAAAAAGCTGTTAGAATATATTCTCCAAGCGTTTCAAAATATATTTTACTTTCTCTTACTCCCAGTAAGAGAAAGTATTACGATCATGTCAGAATTTCCAAATTTAGTTTTCACGACAAAATGACATGGTGTATCAAAAGTCTGTGCGTTTTATTTAGTGGATGAACTGTTTATATAAACATAGCGTTGCTATTGCACTTTGGTCACTTAATACTGTTTACTTCGACATTCACTTTTCAATATCTAACAGCATTTAGGTCTAGTTTTGACCGTATAAGTTGATCTATATTGTTATAGGGGATTATTGCATTCGTGGAACTTGAAAGATCTATTGGGCCTCCCGGAGCCTTTTCCAATGCACAGCTGGCCTACAAGCAGTGTTCTCTCGCTACAGACAACAAGTATTTAGTCTAGTTTTGACCGTATAAGTTGATTTAGATTATTTTACGGGATTATTGCGTTCTTGGGACTTGAAAGATCTATTGGGCCCCCCCCCCCGGAGCCTTCTGAGTGCACTGCACTGAGCAATGTTCTCTGGCTGCAGACAACACTGCCCATCACCGGACAGTGAGCTGTAGAGGATCCTAGGAAGAGAAAAATCTAAGGCAGCATACTGGATTCGAACCCGGGATCTCCGCATTGCTAGTCCAGCGCGTTACCACTGAGCTAATCCCTTCCTTCTCCCTTGGCTTTCGCCAATTAACTAGGGACGGAGACCCTAGTTTGTGTACTATGTTTATTTCCTGTCTGTAAAGTGTAGAATGTATTATGTACTGTTCTGATGATGTGCATGGACCACTGAGCTGTGGTCGCCCGAACCCGTAGGTTCTCTTCTCCCCAAGTAACTGCATGCAACAGATACCCCTTGCGGGCAAAATATTCTGTTAAAACACATACGCACAGACAGACTCTTCCAAAAAAAAAAAAATTTAATTCAAGGTACCTCAAAACATATGTTTCCGGGTAAAAAATCAATTTCAAAAATTTGACGCAATCGTAATACTTCCGTTTACCAGGTATAAGAAGAGAAAGTAAAAATTAATTTATCGATTTATAAATATTTTTTAAGAAGAAATTACAATGGATGTTTAAAAAAAAAAAAAAATCGATTTCTAATAATTAATGTGATTAAAGTGGGGTACAATTTCCAAAAGTTGGCTAGCTAAAATATTTAATAACTAACGATTAATTAGAAAAATCTCACATTAATTACAATTTCAGATAATTATAGAATTAACATATATTTACTGTTCATTAAGTAAATTCAATTTAAAGCTCATTTTTTTTAAAAAGTAATTGATAATTAGCGGTTAATTGTATGATAATTATCCAGCATATTCTATAGCAATGTGATTTGATTTGAATATTTAAAGTTCTTTGGTGTGCTTATACAACCCTGGCCACTGATCTAATCCCTTCCTTCTCCCTTGGCTTTCGCCAATTAACTAGGGACGAAGACCCTAGTTTATGTACTGTGTTTATTTCCTGTCTGTAAAGTGTAGAGTGTATGTAGTTTAAGTGTATTGTACACTGTTCTGATGAAGTGAGAATGAAGCGGATTTCTAAGAAAATGAAATCCGAAAAAATACTAATAGGAAAGAAAAATTATGGAAATAATACTTCGATAGTTTATTCCATTTTATTGGTACAATGGAAAGGAGGATTTGATCTGGATCGTAGTAAGATCAGAAAAAAAAATTTATCTAACATACTAAGAATCATTTAGGGAAAATTTCTTGTATTATTTTCCAGGCTGTTCATCATTATATAGCGGTTGTGGATTAAAATATCGCCATAAAGCGAACCCTACTTTATATTTTTCTTCATTTTTTTCTATTTTTCTATTTGAAACAATATTTACACTACTTTTAACATTTTGTTGTTCCGGAATGGTCTTTTCAAATTCATTCCCCATTTTTTGTAATTTTTCCAAATCTTTTTTCTTTTTCCTAAGATTTTTTAATTTTTTCTTTTTAGCCAATAATTTTCGATTTAAACATTCTAAACAATTATTTGTATCATTAAAATTTCTATTAGTTTCTAATGTTTCATTAGTTGTTTCATTATATGATTTTTTTTGTTTTTCCAAGTCCATCCTTTCATCATCGCTAATTGGTAAACATTTTTGTACAATAGATTTTGGATATTTAATTCCATTTGCACTGTAAAAAAAAATATAATTTTCAACCATCATTTTTTATTTGTATCAAAATTTAATTTTTAGCATTAATTGAATTATTAAAAATACTTGTAAGGTCATGAAGTTTTTTTATTACTATAATAATAATAATTTAATTACCTTCCATTTGGTGATGTCACACTTGGTCGATAATTACTCAATTTTTCCTTTAATATTTTCACTTTTCTTATTGGTTTAATATTTTCATCTTTATCTTCTTCATCCACTTCATTTTCGTAAAAATCTTTTAAATCGCTACGCCATCTTTTGCTAAAACAATTTGGTAAATTTAAATAATTTTTTGTAATTTATACAAAAAAATGCAAATTAAATTTAGATTAATTTGTGCCTTAGAAAGTAGGGTGTCTTAGATTTTTTATTGTTACCCCTTGTAAAATTGAGGCATCACAATATAATCTGGGCAAATTTATAAAAAAAAAAACATCAAGTTGCAATTTTAATTTTATAATTGAAAATGATTTTTGTAAACATTTAATAGTTTATATTTATAATTTTTTTTTTTTTTTATTGAATATCTATAAGGAACTACAAGTAAATGTGATGTATGAACAATAATACAAATGGCGTGATAGTCGTGAATGACGGTCATCCTGTGATGACCATCACTAGTCGACCAATTGGTCACGTGGCCAGCGGCGCCTCAGCCGTCTGTGAGAATTAGAAGGAAGTGTCGTTGACGTTAAATTTGCAGCTAAAGGGTTAGGATGTGATAGGAGTTTATTATGATGGTAGCTATTGTAACGAGTTTTGGCAAGTTCAGAAACGAATGGAATTTTGAGGTCATTGTGGATAGTTAGATTACTGACAAAAAAGGGTGCATTTAGGATATGGCGGAGGATCTTAGATTGTAGGGTCTGTAGTTTGTTAATGTTAGATCGTTTTGTAGTTCCGTAAAGTTCGAGTCTGTAAGTCCATATTGGAGCCAAACGAGATAGATACAGTCGTCTTTTATTGTAGAGTGTTAGTTTTGAGCGTTGGTCGAGTAGTCTCTTTAGGAGCTTGTATCTATTATTCAGTTCAATGCGTTTAAGTCTTGTGGGTGGATTCCAAGTAAATGGCTTATCCAGGTATAGTCCAAGGTACCGCATATGGTCTGCTGAGGGATTTAATAGTTAAACTAAGAAATAAATTTAAACGATTGAATAATATCAAAATAAGTATAATGATGTGGTGGTTGGTTCCGCAGAGCTGGAAAGCATCAGAGACATTTTCCGTGGTAACCTTCATTTTGTGGTCATCGACCGGTTTCGGGCGTTCGCCCATCTTCAGGATGCGTTTTTCAGACAGTGTGACAACACAGACTTGCACAGAGCAAACTCAGCTTTCACACTACTGATTTAACTGTATTTTAAAACTAAACTCTTAAACTAGGTCAAGGGATACGACCAGCTGGGTGGGAAAACACGTGTTTGGGTTGTTAAAGAGCAAATTTTCCTTACAATAGACACAACACGTGGGGGTCTAATTTTTAAACTCTGTTGTTGAAGGGAGATTTACTTTACAATTAACTAACCAAAATAGAATACAAAATACACAAAATAAATTTAAATAAAATTAAAATAACGATTTAAACTAACATTTAAATCATTCATTCATTTAAAATTAAACGATTGTTATAATTAAGTTTTTTATAAC
Organism: Triatoma infestans; assembly: GCA_011037195.1. Lineage (NCBI taxonomy): Eukaryota > Metazoa > Arthropoda > Insecta > Hemiptera > Reduviidae > Triatoma > Triatoma infestans. The sequence continues at coordinate 15,664 of JAAEAF010003893.1, forward strand.
TATGCCTTCCAGTCATTATTTCACTTTTTCACACAACATTCACATCCTCGCAAGCATGTATACCTAAATATGTTTTTTTTTTACATAATTAAGTTTTTTATTGTGCATTCCACTCAACATATCACATCATCATTCACATACATCATCCAAATACGCATTTTTTTCTTCTATATATATATATATATATAAAACTAGTAAATTTATATATAACTAGTAGATTTAAAACTAAACATGAAACTAAAATCCGTTTAAGAACTATTTGTTGCGTGTGTAATGTTTGCACTGGTAATTGGGTTTCTGTTGCTATTGTGGGAAGAGTGTTTTGAATAATGGTTCACTGGCAAATTTTGTCTGTTCCTTTATTAAGTTTTGTGTTTTGCGTTTATATATTTCGAGTTGTTCTACTATGTCAAGTCGTCGTCCTTTGTGGCCAGAGTGTATTAGCTTCATCGTGGTCGTGATGTCATCGGGTTTGTGTTTGTTAGTGTTTAGGTGATTGGCATAATTTGAGTCAACTTTGTTGTATTTGTATGATCTGATATGTTCGGTAAATCGTTCCTTGATTTTTCTGCCGGTCTGCCCCACGTAGATGTTGTCACAGTCCGGGCATTTCAACTCGTAAACCCCACTGCAGTTATACACGTCAGTGAACTCGGTATGAGTGCGGATTTTGTTGCCTAATTTGTTGTTTGTTCGGAAGGATGTCTTAATGCCCAGTTTTTTGAAAAAATATGTGAGTTTGTACGTGTGGCTTCCAATATATATTAATATATATTAACGTGCAGTGACTGCTGTATGAACTCTGTTGCAAGACTGTCGGTAGACTTCCCCCTATCGCTGACATAGCTGTAATTAAACAGTTTCTCCCACTCTAGTCTGGCCTAAACGTGAGTGAGGCTCTCTCTCTCTCTCTCTCTCTCTCTCTCTCTCTCTCTCTCTCTCTGCTTTCGATCCCTTTCTTCGGATCCTATTACATAAGTATTTCATAAATATTTTCTATTGAATTTTAATTCTGAAAGAACTACGTTATATTCAAAACCTAATTCCTTCCTAGTAAAATGAAAAAAATTAAAATAAAAAAGAGTTCGATTGAAATGAAGGCAAAGACGCTGTTCACCCAATATTACCTTATTATTATTTTACCTTAGATATTGAGGTAAAAGTGGGTCGTGCCAGTCTTGGTTAATAGCGAACCCTGGTTGCGAAGGCCAGAACTAAACGGCGGTGGGTACCATGGTGTTCATCAATCCCCTAATAAAAATCGCCTTTGCTCTTCATGGACTGCTGCGCAATTTTTTTTTTTTAAATAAAAAATGTAGAGAATCTTACAGCATTGGGAGAAAGATATTGTCACTCATTTCTCTATCAATATATATTTTTTTTTTTTATGTCAATAAATGGCTCATCATATTTTCTTGAAAAAAAAAAAGGGTCACGAATGCAAAAAAAGTTTTAAAAGTTGGCCCCTAGAGTATTGCCTATGCTATTTTGATGCACTATAATTTTTACTTTTGCCTTTTGTTTTAAGAGCCAGTATTGAAACCCGTGTCGTATTTACAATGTTACATTTTCATCAGAAATAGAAATTTGTATGGTGGAAGCTTAAACTTGACATTCCGTTTGACACGTAGTTTTCGGTCAAAGTTCATCAATCGCAAATGCGACTTTACTGAATGTATTTTTCAGTTTTTCGCGATTTTCTTGAAAACGGTTCTAACGATTCGCTTTGGACTTCGTGTTCTATCAACACTGGCAAATACCTATCACTTTTATTTAAAGTTTTTTCTAGGAATACTGACTTTTTTTACGAAGTTCTGGCGGAGGGTGAGCTTTCCTCTAATGTACCACTTCAGTAAATTATATAGTCCTAATATTTATATAATATTAAGTACATTAAAAATATTAATATAATTCCAGTTTGGTAGAAAATCGATTGACCGTTAGTGCGAATTTACAGTAGGTTTCTCCACTTGTAAGCTACTGCACTAATATAAACCAGCGCCCGTTTAATTGAATCTTGTTTGATTTTAGATTAATTCTGGAATAATTAAGTTGCACAACCTGTATTTCTAGGCTGGCTGGCAGCGCTTTCATGCGGACTGCTATGTAACTATGTGATCCTAAAACTAACGTGTGTAATGGACTTGAATTCGCCATCTATTTATACTTATGACCAACTATATGATTGTTAAAAATACTAGGTTAAAAACAATTTCGTCAATTACAATTATGATATTCAAAAGAAAGTCATCTAGTTATTATATCAGATATATTTATTTAAGCTAGGAATGACACTAGCCACTAAATAGAGAGCTTAAGAATCCTTTCGGCTTTAGTTTTGTGTAATGTGAATGAATTATTATGACTTAAATAGACATCGAACATCTCGAACTAACCAGAATTAACAGCTTTTTTTTTTTAATTTTATGGTCAATAGTGCTCGGAACTTTCTCAGTGCCCGGACAGTGTTCTCTCGCTACAGAGAATATTGTCCATCCCTGAGCAGTGAGCTGTAGAGGCTCCTAGTAAGAAAAAATCTAAGGGTAGCGCTAGACTCGAACCCGGGACTTGCGCGTGGGAGTCCAACGCGCTAACCACAGCCTTCCTAACAGCCTTTGATAGGGCAATTCTGAATCTTTCTACTCAAGGAAGGATCATGCTACATATTCAATATAGATTATAATAAATAATAAACAGCAATGAATTTCGTAATAAAAACGATGAAACTTTCTTTTCAATGATAATGAGAGTAATCAGTATTTGAGTTGAATAAGGGCCTTTTTTCGATCCTATTACGCTTGTATCACATATTTACAGTGACGAAGATAAAGATAAGAATTATATTCCAATATAAATATCACTAGAAAATTGTTTCCAATTGTTTATTTAGAAAGAAGAAATAATTCAAATCTATTCCAACTATTACTAGAGAATTCTAAATACTATTATTCATGAAGCTTATAGCTTTCCCAGTTATCTGCAGTGCACTGCGTGAAAATGTTAAAAAAAAATGGAAATACATAATACTTAAGAGAAATTCTTGGTCATAATCGAAAGCAGGGTCACTCTTTTTACCAGGAATTTTAATTCAGTGCGACCTCCCCGTATCCTTCATTTGGTGCCTAGCCTGAGATATTGTCTAAGACTAAAGCATCCCTTCCAGGAATATTACTTTCAGAGCATTTCAAGATACGGGACGGTTCTAGGGAGGATATATTCCATTCCATTATCCGCTACGTTCACAAGCCTGGTAAATCTTCCCTCAATACTAGAATCCTCCGTTGAAGACGCTTCCATCTCCCCACAATCAACGCGCTCTCGCATGCCAGTCTCTAAGCTTCTTAAGGTATTTACAGAGTCTGTCAGGTGAAAAAAAAAAAACCTGTCTGCCTGCATATGCCACTTGTTTTAGCTCATTAGACTGATGTACGCCTGTGATCTTTTATGATGATAAACAGCTATCAGAAGCGCACACATACAAGTAGTTATGAAGGCAATGAGTTTGAATGGAAATAAAACTTACACAAATATATTCGTAATCTAAGTTAGTATAATAACAAATAAAAAACTAATAACCAAAATGAAGAGGAATGAAATTCAAGTACCGTGATGAAATATCTTTGTCTTTCATTTTGGACAAGATATCTATACTATAATCTTGCTTCTCCATGAATTCATCCTTTATGTTTCCTAATTCAGCACTCATATGGTAATCAGAAACATGTTTTCTATAATTTTGTTTATACCTATGCAAATGTTTATCATAATTAAAAAAAACTATTTGTGAATATATTAGAGACTTTAGAAGTACTTAGATATAATTTTTAAAAATTACCACGAATAGGGGCTGCAGTTATCAGTTTTATTGGCAACATTTGATTCAAAATATTTTTCAGACACTTTGTCCAATTCATAATCCTGACAATAATCAATTTTCGTTTTTTTAATGCAACATTTATTTGTAATAACGTCATCATCTAATAACCACTTTCTTTTTTGTGAAGATAAGAAATTGAATTGTTTTGTCTCGTCTATGCTAAACAAAGAGAAAATATAATTAATTGAAGCATAAAAAGTTGTTTTCTTAAAAATAGTATTAAATAATTTATTTAACACGCGACAAGAAATTGTGTGTGTGTGCTATGTGGACCTGGAAAAAGCATTCGATCGAGTGAGAAGGTGTGACATAATGGACTCTCTAATCAGGAAAGGAGTAAACGAAGGCTTAAGGAGAGCCATAGCAAGTTTATACGAAACAACAAGAAATTACGTTCGCACTTCCAACGTTAGGTCGAAAGAATTTGTAACAACGAAAGGAACCCGTCAAGGCTGTAGCCTTAGCCCATTGTTATTCATAGTTGCCTTAGACAAACCTCTGCGGCAGTGTCAGTAAAAGATGCGCAGCTTGTAGAATGACTCCTGTGCGTTTGAGCCTCCTCGCGTTCGCAGATGATATCGTCGTGTTTGCAGATAATGATATAAAGTTGCTGTACAATATGAATATATTGCAGGAAGAATTAGGGAAAATTCACATGACGATTAACACGTCCATAAATCTAAAACTATGAAGGTTAGCCGTTGCAGAGAAGGACCGCTAAATGTTAACATCAGGAATGTTATGCTGGAGCAAGTTGCTGATTTTAAATATTTGGGAGTAAATATCAATGAACAAGGCCGAATCCACGGAGAAATTAACGGAAGAGTGGCTACGGCAGGTAGAATGTTCAATGCCCTTAAGAAAGGATTTATTACCAAAAGGGAAATAACGAAGGGCACGAAAATAACGGTTTTTAAAAATACTTATCTCCCAATTCTAACCTATGGGGGCGAATCATGGGCTCTAACTTCCAAACACAGCAGCCAGGTACAGGCAGCCGAAATGCGTTTCCTCCGAAAAATAGAGGGAAAGACGAGGAGAGATAGAATAAGAAATTCTACAATAAGGTCTAATCTCAATGTCAGGCCGGTGGATGAGCTGCTGAGAGAACACAGGCTAAGATGGTTTGGGCACATGATGAGGATGGACGCAAGCCATATAGCGAGAACTTGTTTTGAGGCTAAGATGCAGGGTCAAAGAGGCAGGGGCAGACCGCACACAACATGGGAAGGGATAGTGAGAGAGGATTTCAAAAAGAAAACTTGGATTGGAGAAGGAATAGAAAGTTGACTGAGGATAGGGATAGTTGGAAAGCTTTAGTGACGGCACCTCGACACTGAAAGGTAAACGAGGAATGATTAAGAAGAAGAAGAAGATTTAACACGCGATGAAAATGTTTCACATAAAAGTTTCAAAAGGTGGCTAAATACGACATTTTGAAAAAATAACATGCATGTTTTAATATATATATATATTTCACTTTCTCTTACTCCTAATAAGAGGAAGTATTGCGATCCTGCTAGATTACTGAAATTGAGTTTTCACCATAAATATACGAAAAGTCGCAAGAAGCTTAAACTTGGTATTCCGTTTAGGTAAGACGTTTAGACATCACACACGAACATTTCGGCCAAAATCCATCAACCGGAAGTGTGACTTTTTTACTGAATGAATTTTCCCCTAATTTGCTCTAAAACAATTCCAACGATTTTCTTAAAACTTCGTGTACTATATACAAACATAAATACCTATCACTTATATTATTATTATTTCTTTTTTTTAACCTCAGTAAAAATATACTGGATAAGATGTAATAATGTACGGGGGGAATTCAAGCACATTATTATTCATTGGTCATTCAAGAATTTCCGGACAATATGGCATGTGTTTAACACAACTGCTTTATGGAGGACCATATAAATATTTCGGTCCAATTCCAGAGTGGCTACACTTTCGTTCAATTCGTGGGGCACTATCCCAGTTGCCGAGATGACTATGGGTACTACTCGGACAGCCTCCACTTTCCACAGTCTCTTTATTTCAGACCCAAGCTCTGCATACTTCCGCTTTTTTTCAGCCATTACTTGTAGGATGTTGTTGGTATTCGAAACTGCAATGTTCACCAAAGTTACTGCCCTCCTATCCTTGTCATAAAGCAGAATATCGGGTTGGTTGTGATGGACTATTCTGTCAGTGAGCACTGTCCGGTCGTAGCACAGTCTCCAACTGTTGGACTCCAGTACAGATTGAGGGTCATACTTGTAGTATTGCACATTTTCCTCAAGCAAACCAGTTTTGAGGGCAAGTTTCCCATGTATTACCTGGGTCAATTGATTGTGCCGGTGGAGGTAGTCAGACTGCGCCAACATTTCACATGAACTTATTATATGCTGGATAGTTTCAGACTTCTGGTGACACAGAATACATCTATCATCCAGCATTCCAGGCACTTTAATTATGTATTTGTCATGTGTTTATTATTATTATTATTATTATATAACTGGGTGCCTATGGCGTGGGACTTCAGCCTGTATGGTTTTTATCCCCCCAATATATCCCCCTAATTAATCCCCGGTAGTCTACCGGTTTAGAAGAACTGTCATGTATGATACAAGACCTAATGATACATTCCTCTGAAGCTGGGCTGAATATCAATGTTAAAAAGACCAAACTTATGACCAATGGTGCTGAAAGTATTATTACATTGAATGATGAAAAAATTGAGTGGGTAACGGAAGCAGTGTATTTGGGGCAAACCATATCATTAAAAAACAGGACCATGCAAGAAATAAACAGAAGAATCTCCATTGGTTGGAAGAAATATTGGTCTCTAAAACATATTTTTAAAGCTCCATTAAATGTAAGTATTAAAAAGCGGGTGTTTGTCGCATGTGTACTTCCGTGTCTCTTTTACGGAGCCCAGACTTGGTCGCTTACTAAAAAAAATGAGCGACGGCTGCGTACCACTCAAAGAGCGATGGAGAGGAGGATGTTGGGGGTAAAGAAAATGATAAGATTCAAGCTACAGAAATCAGGAAGAAGACACTGCATACGGATCTGGTAGTAGCAGCTAAAAAACTCAAGTGGAACTGGGCAGGTCATATTTCTAGTTAGAAGGTGACAGGTGGACCAAAGTCTGTACTGAGTGGTGCCTGGCGTACCGGAAGAGGAAGAAACGAAGACAGTTTCGGGAGGGATGAGATAACTCAAGTAACAGGAAGTAATTATGTCAAAATAGCAAGATGTCGCGAAGATTGGAATAAAATGGGAGAGGCCTTCGCCCAGAAATGGGCCTAATTCCAAGAAATATTAATGGTAAAACAAAAGAAAAAAAGCAAGTTTATTTTTTTTTTACAATGAATTGACTTTTATTTTTTTATTTAATTATTTTGTAATGTAATGTACATTTTATTTTATTTCATTGAAGTAATAAAAAATATAATTTACCATTTTTGTACTAAGGATGTAAATTCAGGAAATGAATAAAGGCTTATTTTATTTATTATTTATTTATTTATATAGTCTACCGGCTTGTCTACCATATCCTAAAATATCTTTCAACTCCAACCCTCCCAGGCAGTCTTCCGAGAAGGATGTCCTTCCGAATACGCGAAACCTAGGACCAGCGAAACGGGTACACTGACATAAATAGTGATACACCGTTTCTCTAACTCTATCATAACAGTTCTGACATATGGGACTAGACGTCCTCCCTATATTATGCAAATGACTAGACACCCATGTGTGTCCAGTCACTACACCCACCAAGGTCCTCAGTCTTATCCTACTAAGGGACAGGAGTAGTCTGAAACCCCCTGCTTAGTCCCATTGATAAATCTTTTCAATGATTTAGAGGCCCCTGGAGCCCCCAGCATTTCTCCAAAACTCTCGCCTCCCAACTGTAACGATTAAATTTAAACATTGATATGCTAATTTCACAGATAAAAACGTATTATTATTTTTATTTGAAACATTTTCCTCCAAAAATAGTTATTTTGGATAATTTCAAATGTAGTTAGTTCAATGATTTTTAGAGCGCTCTATGGGGCTAATCATCACTTCTCTACTTGCCAAGATTAATAGGCTGGAACTTTTTTGTCATTTTTATAATCATTTTTCAACATTTAACACAATTTTTACTTTCTCTTACTTCTAGTTAAGAGGAAGGATTGCATATTGATATTTTTCTTAAGTAATATCACCGCATTTGACCAAATTTTGGGACAAAATCCATCAAAAAGAAATGCAACTTTATAGAAATAATTTTTGTAATTTTTGGAAATCTTTATTGTTATATTTTATTGTTCCATGTTATTGGTACTTTCTTCTGGACTACAATAAAATTATTTCAATTACTTGCCTTAAGTAGATACATGTACGCCATCATCTCTATATTTATGTTAGAGCAAATGCAGAAAATTCTTCAGTTTTCTAACCGCTATAAGATCAAGTTTTTTAACGAATTTATAGTATTTTGTTTTTTTCATGAAAAATCTTATTGGACGATAAAAGTCCGTTGAATATTCGCTGATATATTCAATTGAAGCATTATTTGAATGTTTTTTTGTGACCATTATTTTACATGGTTATTGAGTTTATAGTTTATAGTTAAATATTTTATTGAGTGATGAATGTAAATTTACGAATAATAGCGTGTAGGGTGTAAACCAGTCACTCGGAGCAGAAATAGATGCGGGATGCAACAACTTGACTGGGATACAAGAAATGTGTGGAAGAGCACAGTTATAATAATATAAAAATGCGAGGTGAAGAGACTTAACTTGTAGCTTGCTTGAAGCCGATGCACTCAATGGATGCTGGTAATGGTTCCAGTTGAGAGAAAAGGATATAATGGAATAGATATAAAGAAAGAGATATAATTGAAGAGAGGGAGAAAGGTATAAAGGTAGCGAAAGAGGAAGGTAGGTATGTCTATGTGGCGTGTACTTATGTGGATGTCAGGAAAGAGGTGTGAAGAGCTAGTGAGAATCGTATGAGGAGATGAGTGGAAAGAAGTGAATGATGGCGGGGATGATGCTGATTCAAGCGCTTAACGTGCTGAATTTGAATATTATTGTTTGGCGAATATAAGGAAGAAACACTTTGCCGGTGACCACTGACAAGAAATACTTTTATGCACTAGAGAGCCGCGGTAACTAAATTTTTAGAACTTCACTGGTCAGAATCTAGAGAGCAAGAATCAAGGGAGCAAGGAGAAAACAAACTACGACACAGGGGAAGGGATTAGCTCAGTGGTTAGCGCACTGGAGTCCTGCGCGGAAGTCCCGGGTTCGAGTCCTGTGTGCTAACCTTAGATTTTCTCTTCCTAGAAGCCTCTACAGCTCACTGTCTGGTGATGGACAGTGTTGTCTGTAGCGAGAGAACACTGTCCGGAGATCGGCAGTGCACTGAGAAGGCTCTGGGCGCCAATGACCATAGATGTTGACGCGCCTTAAATTAAAAAAAATAAATAAATAAATAAATAAAAAATATACGACAACGGAATTATAAAAATAAAAAATAGAGAAAAAGAATGAGGAGTTTAATCTTCAAAGGCTCGGCCGCAACCGAACAAATGAATTGGAATTTTCGAATATGGACAGATGAAAACACATGGCATTACTGGAACAATAATTTCATTAAATGTGTGGTGCAACCTAATAGGGTATCAACTTATAGGTCCATATTTTTATAATGAAACACTGTATGGCAGACAGGTATCTTCATTTAATAAGTGAACTTCTCCCAGACTATTTGAAAACACCAGCAAATGATTGTAGTTTTAGCAAGAAGAATGTCCAAGTTATACGGCGAGAATAGTAAGGCGTTATCTAGATCTTACCGCACTTATCGGGGTAAATGGATTGACGCGCAAGGTCCTATTCAGTGACCTGATGCCTCTGGGGGATACCTAAAAAACAAAGTTTAGGGCAACCTAAACCCTGTTACCACTACTGTAAAAGAGCTTGAAGGAAGAATTTCTGAGAAGCCTGTGAAGAAATCCGTCCTGATTCCGGCAATGAGTCCCAATCAAGAAAATTGGACAAAAAAAGGTTGTGTTTGTGCTAAATTTATTGATGGTGCCCATTTTGAATAACTAATGTGTATATGTTTTTACTTTATTTGACTATATACTCAAATACAATATGGAATAATAATAGCGATCAAAAGGCAGAGAATTTTTTCTAAATTCAAAATTTAATATCTCTGGAAATTTAACGGATTTTTCTCGTTCAATAACCACTTTTCATGGAGGGGGGGAATCTACTTTCATTTAATAATTCGTTAAAAAAATATGTAATCTAATTTGAAATAAAAACGTTTGGTTTCGAAATCTCTTATTTGTGCAGCTTAAATTAGTAATTAGATACATGTACCATTGATAAATAATTAAAATAGGGTATCATTTTGTTTTGTTTTTTTATCTTCCAACGCAAATGTCTTAAAATTGTCACCCTGTATATACGATATGAGTGTTCGTTTTATATGCTATTTTTGATTACGGAAAATTTATAAAAAGAAACTTCAAATTGAATATTAACTTACTGATTATAATATGTTGGATATGAAATCATTCTGTCTTTAATACTTTCCATTTCATCAGAATCTGTCAATAGTTCACCTTCTTCCAAGTCTTCATTCGATGACATTCTAAATAGTGGTACCCGTTGTCTCATATTGTCAAAAGAAACAGGGCTCCCATAATTGATTATATCTGGTTTTTGATTGATTTCATCATCAATATCCTCTAAATTATCACTAATCTCATCAATGTCAAAATCACGTTGTCGCCATTTTCTTTTTCGTTTACATTTTTTATTACGTCTCTTCTTTTTTCTCTTGTCTACTGTTTTGGCCTTTAGTTTTGTTGCATTAAATTTCTCTTTATATTCTTCGAAAAAAATTCTCTTTAAATATTTATTTAAGAAAAATCTTCCATTTTTTCTGAAATCAGAAAAATTAACATTTTTTTTTTTTTTATAAATTTTAAACAGATAAAAGATTTGTTCTTAATGGAATCCTTTTTTGTTTTTTCTTTTATTCAAAACATTCTTTTCTACATATTGTTCGTATAATATATTTGCAATATAGATTTACCAAACTTTCATTGAAAATATGATCTGATTAACTTATAGTGTAGTGAACTAAAAAATCCAGCTGTGATGCCAATAGCATGTGATACATTGCAAGAGAAACTGTACTTGTAATAAGTATTGTTGAAAATATACCACGCGGCCCCAGAAAGAATTTTTCACAAAGTTAAGACAGCACTGTAACGTGGGAATACTGAACGGAAGCCGGTGGTGGACTGAGAAGGTTCCTTAGATAGATGTTAATACGCCTTGACAAAATTTTCGATCTCCCTAGGCTAGGACAGAGTAACTTAAAGTATTCTAAACTTCCGCAAACATGGGACCCCGCCAATTTATTGTATCAGGATATTTGGTAACAGGTGACTCTTCTAAGATGGAGACTTTTATACCTAAGCAAAGTAAAGTAATGGCCAATTTTTTTTTTACAGGTAAGCCTAAAAATCCTACTATCCAAATTAAGTATCATGAACGGGGACTAAAGCACGTACTTTACAATTAATATACATTTTTCAAATTAATATAAAGTTTTAACAGTTACTATGTGACTTGATTTGGGTAGCTTCCAGTAAAAATGTCCATGCTCAGAAAACCATTCTACTAAACCTGCCCCTAAAATTTATTGTTTTTATTTCTGAATAATAAATGTAATCACTAATGTAGAAACTACAAAGTTTCTGAGTGTAACTTTATTCCCAGTCTAAAAAAAGTGCGTATGATGCAGGCAAGAAATTATATCTATTTTAATTGAAGAAAATTATAAAAAAAAAAAGCGAGCTTGTTGGCAAAAGGGTAACCCAGGTAGAAGAAGTACAGTTCCAGGAAGAGTTCATGAACCTTGTTACCATTGTCTACCCCTTCTTCTCACAGGGGAAGATTTGAACGAACAATTAGAAGACATCCCTTCAAGACAGTTTAAACAGACACTCAAGCCAGAACACTTGCTTCAGGAATCGCTCTCTTAAACTCAGTGCCAGTGATAGTTATTTGCCTTTATTCTAGATAAACATCTGATTTATTAAGATATAGTTGTGATATTGTAAAGTACTTCAATTTGCTTAGAGAATAATATATTTATTTTAAAAACAGTGGTGCACTGTTGATTATTACTAATACTACTCTCTTAAACATGTATACTCACAAGCCCCTTTTGCAAAACCGCTCACGCCACAAGCTACCACTACACTACAACACAACATCACCATAATAACATTTCATGCGCAAAACACAAAGATTTAAAAGGTACCCAAACCCAATAATCTAACATAGATATATATATATAAAAATGAAGAAGATATTATAAATATATACAAATAATTACATTCGAAATATATCAACAATTAAGCCTTGTATCAATGCCACACTGATCTGAGAATCACTTAAATGAGTTCTGTTTTTTTTAAGAAAATTTATGATTTCATCAATTGACACTCCATTTGGATGATCAAGATATTTTAACGCTTCAGCGCAGAGTATAAACCATGTATTATACTTATCAATCTTGGAATCTGTTTGCCAAGTTACTGATGATGAGTAGCCCATTTTTTATTTGCTGTATAAAATTAGGAAAAATATGATATTTGAAACGCGATGAATGTAAGCAAAAATGAAGGAAATGAGGTAACAAATATTAAAAAGAATTATTCAAGGTAACATTTGTGCACTTTTTATGATAAAAATTCATTACTAATCTTTAAATCAGATGGTAATATGTTATTTATTAATTTTTTTTAAAAATAAACCTTGTTACTGAGTAATCTTCATAATTAAAACAAGATTATTATTTGTTAAAATATTGAACATTATATTTTATATTTTTTAAAGATAACTCTCGTTTTCATTTAATATAAAATAAAAGTTTTATTACAAAATATTTTAATTGTTTAATTTACATTCCCTATAAATATTCATTGATAAACCAAACAGTATAATTTATGTTATTTTGTTGAGGAAAATTGAAGAAACAGTTATTCCTTCATCCTAAACGAAGCACTAATCTGCTCTCTATACGCTTTCAAAGAACTACAAATTTTAAGGTGTCGTGAGCAAAAAAAAAAAAGAAAAGAAAAATTGGTCTTTATAAAAAGGTTTTTCTTTGTGTGTTTTGATTGAATTCAAAATAAAAAAAAATCTCAAAACTTCAAATAAGATTATTTTTAAGAGAATTCAATGGGAAAGTTTCCTGTCATTACGAACTGTCCCATTTTGCTAACTAGCTTTTTCAGATAATATTATTATCTGAAATAATATTATTTAATAATATTATAATATTATATTAGATAATAATACTATTTAAACTATTTTGGATGAAAAAATCTGGAGAAATTCCCACTAAAATGCCATTTGAATATTAAATAATTGTCAGAGATATTTTCCGTGATAGTCTGCTTCTTTCTGTGGCCATCGACAGATTTCGGGCGTTCGCCCATCATCAGGATGCGTTTGTCATACGTACAGTGTGATAACATAGATTTGCACACAGCAAATTTAATTACATCTACGCTATCATACATCTATCTTATCACACTGTTTAACAAAAAGCATCCTGATGATGGGCGAACGCCCTTTAACCGGTCGATGACCACGAAAAGAAAGCAGGCTATCACGGAAAATATCTATGATGCTTTCCAGCTCTGCAGACCACAATAAATAATTGTCTACCAACTATATAAAATTAAATCTGTTGCCTAAATCCAAATACAAAGAAAATCTATTGATCGAATGTCATGGTCTACTTCTTTCTGTGGTCATCGACCGATTTCGGGCGTTCGCCCATCATCAGGATGCGTTTGTCATACAGTGTGATAACATAGATTTGCACAGAACAAATTTATTTACATCTACGTTATCATACATCTATGTTATCACACTGTTTTTGTCAAAAAGCATCCTAATGATAGGCGAACAACGCCCCTTAACCGGTCGATGACCACGAAAAGAAACAGGCTATCACGGAAAATATCTCTGATGCAGGAGTTCCTCAAGGGAGTATTCTCGCACCTTTTCTATACCTAGTATACACAGCTGACATTCCCAATCCCCAAACATTTTAGTCTACACATTTGCTGATGATACCGCAATCCTCTCCCCGAACCCAGATCCTGTCAACGCTTTTCGTGCTCTCCAATCTCACCTTACATCCCTCGAGTCCTGGCTTTTAAAGCGGAAAATTAAAGTAAACATTTGTAAATAAAAAAATGTAGTGTTTACTCTAAATCGCAAAACTCTTCCTCCAATTTACCTCAATGTGGAATACCTATTCCGCCTGCTGACCATGTGCGCTACCTTGGACTATTCTTGGACAAAAGACTGACCTGGAACCCTCAGACATGGCTCAAACGCTCCGACGTCAAAATACGTTTTAGACTACTCTCCAAACTGTTTGGCAAATGCTCAAAATTATCGCTTTCCAACAAAAAACTCCTTTACATCTCCTTACTGAGACCATTATGGACTTACGGACTGGAACTGTACGGAACTGCCAAGCGTTCTAATCTGAACAGCATCCAAACCATTCAATCCAAAATCCTCCGCCACAATAATAACAGTCCTTTCTACGTATCCAACCTTAGCCTCCACACAGATCTCAATATTCCTTTTGTCAAACTCTGGCTAATACCTTTTATAACAGATTCCACAATAAGCTCCTATCACACTCTAATCCTTTAGCCCAAGCCCTCACCTCACATTCCCTTCCTGGAAATCCTCAACGACGCTTAAAGCGCCGTTGGCCTCGCGACCTTTTAAACAGCTAGTGATAGTCATCACTGGCTGACTACCAATCAAGTCCAAGTCATTGTAATTATTTCTTAGGGGAGGGATTAGCTAAGTGGTTAGCGCGTTGGACTCCCACGCAGAGGTCCCGGGTTCGAGTCTAATGCTACCCTTAGATTTTTTCTTCCTACGAGCCTCTACAGCTCACTGTTCGGTGATGGACAGTGCTGTCTGTAGCAAGAGAACACTGTCCGGAGGCCGGCAGTGCACTGAGAAGGCTCGGGCGCTAATGACCATAGATGTTGACGCGCCTTAAATAAAAAAAAAAAATAATAATAATTTCTTAGCTTATTTACTTATTGTAAAATTAATTATAGTTGTAAATTTCAAATAAAGAGTTAAAAAAAAAAGAAAAAAAGATGATGGGCGAACGTCCGAAACCGGTCGATGACCACAAAAAGTGAAACACGCTATCACGGAAAATATCTCTGATGATTTCCAGCTCTGCGGAACCAACCACAACAATAAATAATTGTCTACCAACTGTATAAAATTAATAAAATTAAACGTGTTACCCAAAATGCGAATCCAAAGAAAATCTATTGATCAGAGGTTTTCACCGAAAATTATAATATTTCAAATTTTCCTAAATAAGTTTTTTTTTTTTTTTTTTTTTTTTTTTTTTTTAGCGAATAGTCTATGTGTTTCTGTGTTTTACTATATCTCAAAAATGAAAAATCGTAAAACCCAAAACACATGGTGTTCCGTTTAAGTATCTTACCACCGCATCACTGATATTTCGAACCAACAAAGGTTTCAGGCAAAATCCATCAACCAAAAGTGCAACTTAATTGGATGATTTTTTTTGTCGTTAGTTTTTCACGATTTTTTTCGGAAAATGGTTCCAACGATTTCCTTTAAACATCGTAATAAATAATTGATATTTTTATTTGATATATCTTGCCGGTAAAATTTATTATTAGGAGTTCTGAGGGAATAGTAGTGTTATGCTCTTCAGTGTCGCTACAGTATAATCTATACTTTTACCATCTCTATAGTATTAATAGACATTAAAAGCATTGATATAATTCTAAATTTGAAGAACCGAAAGTGGGACTTTATAGCATAGGTTTTTGAGTTGTTTTTTTTTTTAGTTTTGATGTTTGAGTTTTGATTTTGAAATGCTTTCTGTATAGTTGAAAACTTGTCCCTTTTATTTCAAACATTTTCCAACAAACAAAATTGATTTTAAGCAATGTTTGAGGGGGGGGCTACATTTTTGAAGAAAATTGGATAATTGGAATTATGGAAGTTGTAAGTAAGAGAAGTGGTCTGAAAGTTTCATACAGACTATTTTACAACAGGTGTTTTTGCAAAACTAACTCTTGCAAGAACTGGGTAACCCATTAGTTTGAGTTTCCATTGTTTAACGTCTTTGGTTTTGAAACCAATAATCAATTATAACAAGTGGGAGTTCTTTTTTTTTTTAAAGATATTTTTATTTCCGGTTTATTTACTACTGTTTCTTAAGAGAAAAAAACACCATAAGAATCTTCATTAAAAACGTAGAGCCCATCTTTCTTCTTTAAAAAAAATAATCTGGTGTGAAACACTCACACAACATTCTCTTACTCCAATTCTCAAAATTATAATTGACAAATTTTATAGTTTGTGTACCAAATTTAATAAAATTCGCCGAAAACTGAAAAAAACTGTTCTCAGTAAAAGCGCACTTCCGGTTTACTAATTTTTTTGAAACACGGAATTTTTGCCATCTTCTTATTTCTAATTAATTTTGTTTGGTGATATGTTTTGTTTGATGATAGAATTGTATTATCTATCATCCAATTATAGCACTTTATATAGCATATCAATCACCTATGATAGCACTTTAGAGAAAAACACAACCCCAACCCTCCCCTAAAAGTGGCCTTAAACGAATTTTCCCAGAGAAATATTTCAAATAAAAGTTGTAGATCATTGTATGTGTAGTTTATATGAGATGTTTCAAGAAAATCGTTGGAGCCATTTTTGAGAAAATCGCAAAAAAAGCGACAAAATTATTTAGTAATGTGGTAATGTAAACGCAATTCCGGTCATCCAATTCTTTTCAAACTCGGAATTTCAACAATATATTTAATTTTAATTGATATTATTTAGATGACAGAATTGTTTAATAAACTGAAATAGCACTTTAGATAAAAACATAACCCCACCCCTCCCCCAAAATTACCCTTAAATGAATTTTCCCGTGAAAATGTTCCAAATTAAAGTTGAAACTTTTTGTATGTTTAGTTGGTATAGTAAGTTTTAAGAAAATCGTCGGAGCCATGTTTGAGAAAATCGTAAAAACGTAAAAAAAAACTAGTAAAGTGGTACTTCCAGTTGAGGAATTTACGCAGATAACGCACAGTCAGATCCAATGATAATATCTAAACGGAATATCAAGTTTCAACTTTCTACGGTTTCTTGTTTTGACCTATACTGTTCACATATTCACACATACAGACCACACAAAAACCCATTTTTTTGGACTCAGAATATCTCAAAACGGACATTTCCGGTGAAAACTCGATATTGAAAATTTGACACGATTACTAGGAGTAAGAGAAAGTAAAAATAAGACATTTATTTCAATGCAAACCTCTGCTGGCATAAATATACTGAATGAATGACCTTGTTAATTCGCCTTCCGCCTTCTTTACTACGGATTACCGACAATCATCAGACCGACAAGTCATTAGAAGTGCGTTTTATACGTTACTGCATTTTTCTTTTGGTTACAGTAACCGATTCTTTTGGAGCATACTATGTATTATATCTTCGGAAGAACATTTTTGCATCATAGAAGGCTCTTCATCATAATCCTAGACGTAGCCTGTCATTCTTGAATTGAGACTTTAATATTTTGCATACCCCACACTATTTTCTAGAAGATATTAATCTTTTAATCCCTGCACTTATTCTATCAAAGTCTCAACAAATATATACCCATAATATTTTCAAAAAATAAAATAAAACTAATAAATTTGACTTATTAAGATCATTGTATTAAAAAAAGAATGACACTCATTCGTTCCAACTACATTAATGTAAACTTTTTAACCATGTCTAACTACTATAAAAGATAGTGTCGCTCAAAACACTCCTATGGGAATTTATCGAACTAATACAGGTGTGACTTACCTGGGCCATCGTAATCATGCATATAATACGCCTAATGAGTGTTCCGTGTCTGGTCTGGTTGTCGGTCGTAACCTTATCCAGCTAACCAAACATTAAACCTCCCTGTAATCCAATAGTAGACCAATTTACTTTTTGATGGGCACTAACCGAAGAGGAGATTCTTCTTATAATGTTTATTTATTTATTTTTTTTTTTTAGTCTATTTTCTTTCCAACTGAATAGTTCTTTTTTATTATGATAATAAATTTGAAGAAGATGAGATTATAGAACACGAAATGCAAATGTAATACGGAATTGGATGTCACAAATAATTTTAACATAACTACAGAGTTGGAGCAGTTGTTCTATCCAATATCTAGAGCCTAAAAATTGAAAATTGGTTATTAAACATTCAGAGTTCCAATTCTTGGAATGAGAACAAAAGATTTCGATTGGAATTCGCATGCGACTATGCTTTATATTCTATAGTATCTTTTTTCTCTTGTAAAATTATCAATCTGTGAATTTTAGAATAAAAAAACGCTTGAATCAATGAAAAAAAATGAATCTATTGTAAACAACAAAATCAGATAATAATTATTATTTATGTTGTTACTTACATATGGGTTACTAATATCTGGTATTCCAAAATGACGTCGAACACTTTTTGTGAAGTGCTAGTGTCGCTATTCAATCTAAATTTAAATTTGTCGGCAACAACGTACAATAATTTTATTTCGGGGAGGGTATTGATAATAATTTACTAATTTATTAGGCTATGCCCTAGGAATAGAGAGGGGGTAACATATGCATTTTCTCATCTCTCAGTCAGTCGCTATCTAAGACTTGCTTGAAGAAGTCGCCATTTTAAGCTCGAATGAGCAAGTTCTAATTCAGCATATTTAGTAGTCATTCTTCCTATACAATTCAGCCCAGTTCGGTTGCCCTTAATTCTGGAAACCCACGTTTGTTACGGATGGTTTTCCTGGGTAGTGTTAATAAACTGGTCCTTTTGTCGACTAAGCCTGGCCAGCTAGAGCTCATTCTGAAATCACATGGTTGTTACTTCCGCTTGGTTTTCTGCCGTGCAGCTACTGGCAGCCCGTTTAATTATTATCTACAATCATCAGCCAAGTAGCAGAATATGGATCAAGACTCAGGAGTTACAGGCACATAAGATTTATTTCTTTATTCCTATTACTCCTCTCCTCTTATCCTCGATATGGGTTAAAGAACAAGGGTCTTCCAGTACTGATAACCAGGATTCTATTACATATACGATGTGAGAGAGGATACAGTTTGTAAAAATTCGCTACAAAATCCGTTTCAAGATAAGCACCATTCCTTTGGCTGTTGAAAGTGATAAATAATATTTGCTGCCCATTTTTTAATTTAATTTATATATTCATTTTGTCCATATAATTTTTAATATTTTAATTTCCCCTTTTGCTCACCCATTATACTATATTAAATACAGTCCACTCAATATTTTCATTTCTTTTAATTGTTGCTGTTTTCTATTAGAGCCGCCCCTACCCTAGTGAGGTATCTCACCTCAATTTATAGTATTAATTACCTTTCCTGTATTTATTATACAGAGCCTACCAGTGGTTGAGATAATAGGGTGTAAAAAGAGCTCAATTTATTTTTTTTATATCCTGTTATTTACAAACAGTTCGAAAAATAGAAATTATTACTTTGCCAGGATTGCCTCCAACTATTCAAAATATCCTAAAGAAGGCGTCAAGTATCTTGATCTCCAAGTATGCCAACCTGCATATCCAGAAAGTTGCATATAGCACCATGTAACGGCAACAGATGAGGGTGATTGGTGATGCTAAATTGATGGTAAAATGATATACGAACTGGCAATTTATGTTTGAACGAATTTATTGAGAAAGGAGAGAAGAGATAATGTTGAAAAGGTAATCCGTAGAATGACGGAACAAAGAATGTATAATAATTATTGGTTGGTAGCATGGTGAATGTAGAATGGTAGCTTTGGCTGATGTATATATATATATATATACATAATAGGTCGCTTGAAGAGTGATGTGACTAGATAGCACTATTGCTTGTTCTAACAGTGGTGAGCTAATGTGGCTAGTTTAATCAACCCTTCAGGGTTGATGTTGATACAGCGACTGATATTTACTCTTCAAAGTTTATCTGGCATTAACTCGTGCTCTTGAAAGTTGATTTGTAACTTAGTTGTACTATTCAGGATTGATTTGGTTCCTCAGATGACTGTTAAGTTCCTCAGATGGTCAGCTTTATTCAATTTCTTTTTTCACTAGAGACAACTTCTTGGTGAGAGATTAGTTGTAGAAGTTGAAGCCCATTCGCCAATACTTGTAATGGGTGCGACAGAAGGTGTAATTGACGTAGTTGACGAGTGTTTAGATCTAAGTGGTGGCGCCTTGATATGGTTGCTAATCGTACTATTAAATCGAACTTTTGTGTGGCGAACTAGCTGACGTTTGGGTCCATTACACTACATATAAGATAACTAGAAATGGCTGGTAGTCAACTACTAATTCAGTGAACTCACGCATACCCATTTCCATCTCTCTCTCTCTCTCTCTCTCTCTATATATATATATATAACATAGACGACTTCGAAACGCAAAAAAGTTTCAACAGATCTTGGTAGCTTGAAGACACTTCTTTTTCTATTAGGGATACAAATTAGCGTATTATATCGTTAGGTAAAAGTGTGCAATGGTTGAACGGATTTTGCAGCGAATTTTAACAAACTGTATCCTCTCTTACATCGTATATGTAATAGGATCCGAAGAGAGGGATCCAAAGCAGTGTGAGAGAGAGAGAGAGAGCGAGACAGTGACAGTGTCTCACTCACTAGTTTAGGCCAGACTAGAGTGGGAGAAACTGTTTAAATACAGCTGTTCATTTATAGGAGGGGGTCTACCGTCAGTCTTGCAGCAGAGTTCATACAACAGTCACAACGCGTCATCAGCCTTTCTCTTTACCTCTCATTACCATTTTATATATCTTAGTGTAAAGTCCAGGCAGTTTGTGCTACTTTTCGATTATACAGTGTTCACCCATACTTCTAGTTTATTTATCTATACAACCCATTTTCTCTCATTCTGAAACCCATTATATAATTATGATGTTTAAGATTTTTACAGAACTATTTGTTTACTAAGGGCTTGCCATTGCGCTCCTCCATACGTCAGCCATATCTTACCCCACTAATCCGGGCCCTCGTAAAGTTGAGTTGGAAAAATAATAAAAAAATACCTTCGGTCTGTTTAGCTATAATTACTCAGGCCATTGTTCTATATTAATTCCATTTTCTTTCCTAAACAAATTATCATAATTAGAATTTTAAATTGGAAATTATCTTACACTATGAGTGGCGCATCTTTTCTCATATTCATCTAACTCCATATTTTTATCTTCAATCT
This sequence comes from Triatoma infestans, assembly GCA_011037195.1. NCBI lineage: Eukaryota > Metazoa > Arthropoda > Insecta > Hemiptera > Reduviidae > Triatoma > Triatoma infestans. Next base: position 36,942 of record JAAEAF010003893.1, read on the forward strand.
ACAGTTTTTTTTTTCGGATGCAATCATTACAACTGTCCATCATCACTTCTTCTTCTCGACCTGCCTTAAAATTATAATTATTAAGAATATTCAATTCGCGCCCTTATTAACACATTTGGTGTGCATATTTTTAAAAAAATCTATATTATTTTGTGCATATTTTTAACAACAATACAAAATTTATCTTCTCAGTGCTAATTTTAAATAAATATACAAACTGTGACCAAATCTGAATGATGTGTCCTACACTTGAACCATATCCGCCTATTATAAATATCCCTGCTTAATACAAAGTTTGTAGTTTGCCATCTCAAATAAGGTGAACAAAAAATTAGGTATACCTAAATTTATTGCATATTTTTATTAAAGAAAAAAAATTCCAACTTTCTTTCTTTTCAAAGCTCTTCATCATTTGAGGTTGGTTCTTCATCTTTTTTAGCCTTCTTTGCATTTGCCATCTTTTGCCTCCTTTGTCTTCTCTTCTTTCTTAAAATTCTCGCTTTATTCAAATCAATAGAATCTGTAAAACTTTTTACTTGCTTCTCTTTTTTTTTGGCCAGCGTATAATATGTTGCCACGTCTTCCTCGCTGTTGTGTTTAACCCGTTTAAACAAGCCAATACTTTCACCATACCATAAAATGCTTTTCAAATTTCGCTTATTGCTGCACAGTCGCAATACGCGCATGCGCGTTGATATGTCATTCAAATTTAAACCATGACCATCTCTGTCGTAGAAATTTAAAATACTTCTAATTTGAGTTAATGGAAGTGGTACATTCATTTCTTTTTTATTCCAATTTAAAATTTACGTATACTAATGGTTAAGAAACAGCTTTGTTTTTACATTTAGTCCATTTTCAAATCATATGATATTGATAAAGAACAAACATATGTATAGCTTAATCTTTTAGAGATCAATACTACCATACTTACTAGAGCAAAAATAAAAGATGGATAAAGTAGGCGATTTTATTAAATCGCTAAACACTCTGGCGATTAAAATAAACCCTTTTATTAATACTGTAATAGAGTATTTACATTTAAGGTGCCTTGATCCTTTGATTTTTTTTTTTTCAACAATTTTTAATTTCCCTCAGCAGAAAAACGGCGATAGCAAGGCCGCCTGGCAGGCCTTGAACCTCTCATCTTGCATCCAAAGGGTTAAGTTTGATATTTACATGCTTTAAGAAAAATTATTGCTTTCTTTGTACATTTTCGAAAATTAACTTTTCACGGGAAATATCTGAAAAAAAAAAAAAAATTTATCGAATAATATTGTTAAGGGGTGCTCATAATATGTGTACGTGTTTGTGTCAGTGTATGTGAACAACAAAGCCGCAGTGTAAAAGACGCCAAGGTGCCAAGTGTAAATTATATTCCAATTCCCTCTCATATCCATGATATAAAAATCGGCAGTTAATGCAAGTTACCAAACATAGAATGCTTACTCCAAGTTTACTTGTATTAACAATACTTAGTTGCATGGCTAATTAGTACGTACAGCAGATAGTATTGAAATATCATTACATGTTTGGCTCGTTATACATAGAAAGTAGCGCCCTGGCTATATACAAGTCAAACATAAGCTGAAACAGGCGCTCTGTTCGCGTGCTGATGCTATTCTGTTCAAAGAAGTACATCCATATTCAAACAAGTACAAACATTGTCCTTTACAAATTCTGCGTTAATTTTTCAATAATAGTACAAATATATTTAGCTTTTAGACATAAACAATATAAATTACACACCGTAAATTTTTAGCGAACGAAAAAATCGATTTGTAAAATTTTCTATTAATTGGGTATTTAACACATCAACATTTTCCTCACACTTACGGCCAAAATGGCGCCCCGGACAAATGTCCGGGTTGCCCGCCCTCAGAGCGGGAGCTGCTGAGGGATATGCTATAATTTTAGAGAATCCACAATAGACTTCTTAATGCAGGTCCCCTGCTGTCACTTTAATCCAAATACGACAAAATGCGAATTTATTGTTTTTCACATGACATTTTTCATGATTTTGTGAAAACTGATTCCAATGGTTTTTCTTTAAATTTGTGTAGATCTCCATTTGATTTTTTTTTTAAGTAATAATTATATAGGTCCAAAGCGTCGTTATCCCTCATCTACCGCTAGGGTGCGAGCATTACAGGCCAGAATTTAAAAGCCGCCATCAAATACACTTTTAACATTAATAGCAGTACTTTTGCTTAATTTCTCTTATTGCTTACAGAAAAATGGAGATACTTACTTTACTTAATCAGGGTCCTCTTCTAGCCGTGAGTGTAGACGAGCCTGTAAATACTGTGGGCCAATCCCTCAACATATTCGAAATTAAAACGATTAAAAGTAGCACATAGTAAAATGGAGATTCTGACACATTTTCAAAAATGTGTTTTTTTTTATTTATTTATTTATTGAAATAAATCATCTAATCTACTATGCTATTACATGTAATAGAAATGTATGTTTTATGCAATCCTGGATATGAAATAATTTTTTTTTTCTGCGAATGGTTTAGAATTCACGGAAGAAACCGATAATAACCTTTCGCAAAAATACATTAAATGGAAGAGCGTGAAGCGAGTTTTTCATGGAAGGAAAAATTAAGTTTTATGGTATTATCTCAAAAAAGACCTCGAAGAAATTCTTATTCAATTAAATGCTTATCTATAATCAACTATTTGGGGGGGGGGGGGGCAACTGATTTAGAAAAGACTTGTGGGAAAGCTGCAAAGTAAGTTAACCTTTTTTTTTTAATCGATTCGTGGGAAAATGCATTATTTTTTATCAGGGAAAAATATGGAATCTATTTTAAAACAATAATATCTAATCTACTTCGTAATTATTCATTAATTGAAAATGTGGATGGGTCCGCAACGCTGGATTTCATCCATCGTCAGAGTAAATTCACCAAGTTCATTTAGAGAACTCACTTCAACTTAATGTATGTGTTACACTCATACGAATTGGTTGTATATATGTGCGGGAGGTTATAAGGTTATGTTATTATGTGTGTACGCTAGTATGTGTGTTCAAACTTTGTCATTAAACACACACATAGTAACATAACCTTATAACCTCCCGCACATATATACAACAACAAGTGTGAGTGTGTAACAGAAACATTAAGTTGAAGTGAACTTTCTACATGAACTTGGTGAATTTGCTCTGAGGTTAGATGAAAAATCCGAAACCGGTCAGGAACTATATAAATATGCATGCTACGATATCTGGATAAAATACCAGATATTCATTCATTCTTTTGTCGAATAAACTAGATTTTGACAGAGTAAATAATCTAAAATAACAGAACATAATTTGCCTGCCAGGCATCATGAAAATTTTCATTATCTCTGATAGACGACACATAACACATGATAATATTTGTTTGAATTGAATTTTTTATTAAAAAAAAAAAAAAGAAGACTCTTTTGTAAACTGACTTAGTGTTACAAAATTGAATTATACGAACTCTCTACAGTTGAGATTTCCTTCGTGATTTCTTTTACTTTCCGAGTGTCTTTTGTTTCTTTGTCTTTTTTTATTTGAATTTATTTTTGTGATAAGAACACGCAAAGTTACTTTATAAAGCTCGGTGATATCGTTAAGATTATTACCTTTGAGTGAACTTACACCTAACTGTCTAGTTTCACTGTCAACTAGTCACCCCACCATTATGTCTGTCATATTTAGTGATAAACAACACCAAATTATTAGGCTAAATGCTATTCACATATTGCCTGCTTTGTATTTTGTATATATATTATTTTTACTTTACTTTATAGTTACAAGAAAAAAAAAAAATTATGATTGTCAATTTTTAAATTAAATTTTTTCTGGAATCTCATTTAAGTTGCTGTGACAAAAAAAAAATCTGTATGAAACACTTAAACAACTTTCTCTTATTGTAATTTGCGAAATTGTGTAACTAACAAATTTTATAGTTAGTATTTATCAAATTTTAAATAAGAACAAGAAAATCCTTGGTCCTCCAAAGTAATGGGGGTGAGCGTAAGGCTAACTACCCTACCTCGTAAAAAAATATTTTTAAAGGAATGAAAACATTTCTGAACTAAGAATAATACACGAGAAATGTTATGAATACAATATAGACGTTCATCATTTTTTTATCGACTTTAAACAGGCATATGATACTATATAGGTGCAAGATATACGAGGTGCTGCGAGAGTTCGGTATACTCGGTAAGCTCATCAGAATGGTGAAACTGTGTTTGGAAAAGTCGGCCGCTAAAATCAGGATGCAGGGAACCTGTTCTGAAATTTTCAGCATTAACAGAGGGCTCAGACAAGGTGATGTCCTGTCTACTCTGTTATTTAATTTTTGCTTGGAAAAGGTAATCCGTAGCATCGACGTAAACCCTAACGGTACGATCTTTAATCGATCTGTTCAATATCTGGCTTACGCAGATGATCTGGTAGCAAGAACCTTCATAGCTTTGGTTTACAAATAAATCATGATAAAACGAAGTACTTGCTAGCTTCCAGGTTTGACAATAGAACTGTCGTTTAAGAAATGTCACTGTTAATGGTACATCGTTCGAAAATATAAAATCTTTGAAATATCTGGGCACAAATTTTACTACAGAGTGCAGTACAAGGTGCGAAATAAAAGCACGATTGGCAAGCGGAAACAGGTGTTTCTTCGCACTAATTCGAGCGATGAAGTTCAAGTCTATCTCAAGCAAGCATAAACTGAGAATCTATAAGACCGGTCATCCGCCCTGTAGTTATGTATGCATGTGAAACATGGATACTTAACATGAGCGAATGTAAAATGCTCCGTGTTTGGGAGAGAAAGATCCTCAGAAGAATTTTCGGTCCTAAATGGGAGGATGAGATTTGGAAGGTCCGGAAAAATAGTGAGCTCACCTGAGTTGTATGCTGCACCTGACATTGTCCATGAAATGAAAGGCAAAAGATTGGAATGGCTAGGACATGTCGAGAGGATGGACGTGGGAAGAGGTACCAAGAAGTTGTACATGAGTCGCCGAAAGGCAGAAGGAAAGTGAGGAGAACCAGGAAAAGATGGCTGGAACAAGCGGAGGGAGATCTGATTCATCTCGGTGTTAGAAGGTCGGTGGACGAAAGCGAAGGACAGGAATGAATGGTGTAAGATTGTTAAGGAAGCCAAGGCCCTTCATGGACTGTAGGGCTAAAGAAGAAAAAAAAAAATGATCAAATTTAATGAAATTCGTCGATATTTTTATGGAGTAAAAACTGTTCATTAAAAACGCACTTCCACTTTACTAATTTTCTTGAAACACGGAATTCTAGCAATCTAATAATAATAATAATAATGGTCTTTATTCAAAATAGAAATATAAACAGATAAAAATGCATTCCTTCGGTTTTCACCAGAGATACCTCACTGCCCCATGACCGCCTGAGGGGGTTGTCGTTTTCTTAATCAAAATAGCACAAATTAAACAAAAAAACAAACTGAACTTAAATAATTGCTATAATAATAAAATAAAATAAATGATTTTTACAACAGACTTATTTTTAACAAAGCAAACAAAACAGAAAAATAAATAATTATATTCCCAACTCTATATTTAGTATCAGAGACATTTTCCGTGATAGCCTGCTTCATTTTGTGGTCATCGACCGGTTTCGGGCGTTCGCCCATCTTCAGGTTGCGTTTGTCAGACAGTGTGATAACACAGACTTGCACAGAGCAAATTCAGTGAATATATACTAATACTGTGAGTGTATAAACTATACATACTATATACTATATATACTATGCATACATACTATACACACTATATGCTATATATACTATGAGTGTATAAACTGAATTTGCTCTGTGCAAGTCTGTGTTATCACACTGTCTGACAAATGCATCCTGAAGATGGGCGAACGCCCGAAACCGATCGATGACCAAAAACATTTTTTTTTGTTTTCCTACATTCTGATTTCTAAGGCCTTTTAAGCCATAAGATGTGTTCTTGCAGTCCAATAAAGTTTGCTAATTAGAAAATAAGGTTCGAAAGATGGCGCGTTCGGCGCGCACGTCGTCCAGTCCTGGGCAGGTAGAAAGGTGGTTCTGGGTCATTTCTTCTAGGTGGCAAAGAGGACAAATCGGCGAGTTCACTACCCCAATGCGGTGGAGATGGCTCTGTAGGAGATGGCTCTAAAGTTTGCTACTTCTAGTATACGTGGCAAGTAATGCGGCAGCGGCTGTTCCATCAGCTTGGCCCAAGTTTTCCCTTCGGCTGTGGATTGGTGCTCTCTTCGAACATTGTTTTTTTTATTTTTTCTCAAGTAAGAGCACACTGTTTTGAAGCTGAAAGGATGGCTCATTTTTGCTCCCTTCTTCGCCAGAGAGTCTGCTTCTCGTTCCCCTCAATCCCACAATGACTGGGTACCCATAGGTAGGTCAGCACCCATCCTTCTCTAATCAGCTGGGTTGCGCTTAGCTTTGCAGCTAGCAACACTGCTGACTCTGGAGAAGCGGGTGACACTAGGGACGCTATAGTAGCTCGCGACTCGATGAAAATCACTAGCTTGCCGGCTGGAGCAAAGTTAGGCAAATCGCAGGACCCGACAACATTCCTACGAATTCTTAACTAACCTAGGTCCAGAAGGAAAGAGAGCCCTAATGACTGTCTATAATTAACACTGCAGAAAGGAATCCCTGCAGCCTGGAGAAAGGATGAGATTATACCGGTTAAAAAAAAAGGGAAATCAGCTGAAAATGTGACCAGTTTTTAAGTCCCATATTACTCACTAACGTGGCCTGCAAAATATGCGAAAGAATGGTTATAAACGGTTGGAATGCTTCTTAGAAGCTGGGGACATGCTAAATGAAGCACAAACTGGTTTTAGAAAGAGAAGAAGCACGATCGAGCAAGTGGCTAGATTAATGAGTGTGTTAAAGCGGGTTTCCAAAGGAAGCACTATTGCTGTCTACGTTGACTTTAAATCGGCGTACGACACAATCAGACGTGAAATGGTGATTCATGAACTTCTAAAATCGGGTGTACGGGGTTATATATTTTACTGGCTGAAGTTCTTTCTAGAAGATGGACAGGCTAGAATACGATTTGGTAACAGTGTTTCTGCTTACACAGCTTTCAGGTGTGGACTTCCCCAAGGAGCCGTGGCAAGTTGTCTCTTATTCAATTTAGCTATTAACGATCTCGCCACAACGCTAAACCAAATTCCTGGAATACAATGCCTCCTCTTTGCAGATAACTTGATCATTTGGGCAACAAGTAGCCATATACCGGGCATGACCGAAACATTGAATGCTGCAATGGAGAAATTGAAAGTTTGGGCCGATAACAATCAAATGACAGTTAATAAGGATAAAACTCCTTGCCAGATGTTCACCCTTTCGACGAAGGCACACGAGTTCATTATTAACTACGAAAATGCCCAAATTGAGCGAGTGTTCATCACCAAGTACCTAGGGATTACCTTGGATACCAAGCTGACCTGGAAATCACATGTTGAATCTTTAGCACATGCAGGGGAAAATAGACTGAGATTATTTCGCGTCTCACAGGAGTCAAATGGGGAGCGTCCAGGGAGATCCTGTCAAAAAAATATAAGAACTATGTAAGGCCAACACTTGAGTATGAACAGGAGTTATTAGTTACTGTGCCAGAAAGTGTAATATCTACCTTAGAAAGGTACAAAACAAGGGTCTACGAATTATATGCGGTGCTGCTGGAAGCACGCCAGTTGTTTCCATGGAGATCCATGCTGATGTCAAGCCTTTGAAAGAAAGAAGGATATTTGCTGCACTAAAATGCACGGAAAAGTTAAAAAGACTGCCGATAGCATTCTGGCGAGAGCATCAACTATCCTCAAAAAGATTAAGGCCATTAAACCGGTATCATGGAGAGATATAGTGGTATTGCCGGGTCTAGTGAAGCAGTGGGAGAGAGATTCCCTACTGCATGCTTGCCGCCCTATAAAATGGTAATACCCCAGTGGCAGTGAATCTGAATGTGGCCATCAAAAAGGAAGACGAGTTATCATCGGCGCTTCGGCAGATTGCACTCCAAACCATTGCCGAGCGATATCCAAGATGTAAATGGCTTCACATTTATACTGACGGATCAGCTAACCCTAACGGGGGATCAGGATCGGGGGTTTATTCGGAGCTGTTCTAATTATCAGTAGCAGCGGGTAAACTCTCCACAAACTACGACGCTGAGATCCTAGCAGTAAAGCTGGCACTGGATGACCAAAAAATGAAGCAGGCTACCGCGGAAAATGTCTCTGATGCTTCCAGCTCTGCGGGACCAACCACCACAACATCTATATTTAGTAATTGAATTCCTGCACCAAAGAATATCTATACATCCATGTTATCTTAGCATATTGTGGTGGTTGGTTCCGCAGAGCTGGAAAGCATCAGAGACATTTTCCGTGGTAAACTGCTTCATTTTATGGTCATCGACCGGTTTCGGTCGTTCGCCCATCTTCAGGATGCGTTTTTCAGACCGTGCGACAACACAGACTTGTACAGAGCAAACTTTGTTTTCACACTAGAACATTTGAACACTGAGTGTGAAAACAAAGTTTGCTCTGTACAAGTCTGTGTTGTCACACTGTCTGAAAAACGCATCCTGAAGATGGGTGAACGCGCGAAACCGGTCGATGACCACAAAATGAAGCACACTACCACGGAAAATGTCTCTGATGCTATCTTAGCATACTTCACTAGACTGCCCCGAATCCTTACCAATTTAGTAAGTCTTTAAATTCATCGTATGTTAATGAACTTTTCTTAATATATTTCTAGCCGAATTCTTTTAAAATAGCGCATATGGCTATAAAATTGAAAGACATCTTCTTCTTCGTTTCTATTACAGAGTGAGCATAATTTGACCTAATCGGCAAAACTGTACTTATTAAGGTATTACAGCTCAACCCTTATTTTGAAAAGCCAACTAATGGAATTACCATCTAAATTTGGATTATAGATATAAGAGTTGCCCACCAATTCTTTATACAGTTTAGAACTTGTACTGCTTGCTGATTTTATCCTACATTCATCCCTAATATTTATTTATTACATGAGATGTCTTTTTTTTTTGCCACTGATTACATCTTGTATATTCAGATTACATTTAACACAAACATCCTGCACTTCCTTTTACCACTCTAGCAATCTATTCATTACTAATTAATTTTCTTTGAGATAGTAGAATTGCATAATCAAGTGTGATATAACACTTTAGGGAAAATATAACCCCATCTCTCCACCAAAATCCCTCTTTTATATGACTTTACCAGGAGAAATGTTTCAAATAAAATCGTAGCTCTCTTTATATGTATAGTTCACATTCCTAGTTTAAAGAAAATTATTGGGGCTGTTTTTGAGAAAATCAGAAACAAACTGAAAAAAAAATAAATAAAACATTCAGTAAAGTGGCACTTGCGATTAAATGATTTTTACAAAAAGCTTATTCTCCGGTCTCCTGGTGTAGCACTTTAAGGAAATATTGAACATTCTGCAATTTTTTTATTTTTGAGATATGCTGTCCTACACAAACATACACACAGACAGACCAATTGCTAAACCACTTTTTTTTGGACTCAGGGGACCTCAAAACGGTTACATCTGGTGAAAACTCGATTTCGAAAATTTGGCACGATTACAATACTTTCTCTAACAGCATTTAGAGAAAGTAATATATTTTGCAGTTATTGCGAAGAAAACTGTATTTGTATATTGTTATTTATTGTATATTGTTATATTGTACATTGTATTGCATTTGTATATTGCTATATTGTATGTTGTATTGTATTTGAATATTGTTATATTGTATTGTATTTGTATATTGTTAGATTGTATGCTGTATTGTATTTGTATATTGTTATATTGTACGTTGTATTCTATTTGTGTATTGTTATATTGTACATTGTTATATTGTATATTGTATTGTATTTGTATATTGTATTTTATATTGTTTGTTGTATATAAACTATAGTTTAACTTGTGATATACCATCACCAAGTGTTACGGACATTGGATGGGTCAAGGTTTTTAAAGGGCTAGGAGAGTGGATGGGCAAACCGTGTCTTAATCTGTATTTTGTTTTGGAAATTCCAAGAGACTGTTATAACTGAGAGATAGGTTGTTGGTGTCTGTTTTAAAATTGATAGATAACTTATCTCTTTTACTATGTATCATTTCCAATATATTTCTTTTTCTATTATTATTGTTGATCTTAGAGAATTTTAGTGTTATCCATGTCAAATTCATGTTTGTATTGTATGCAATGTTTCGTTAGTGCTGTAGTCATGTCAGTCGGTGTTTTAGTTTTGCAGTCGTATTTATGTTGGTATAGTCTATTTTTTAACTATTGATATTTTTGTCCTATGTATGTAGCTAGGCATTGTAAACAATTTATTTTATAAATTACATCTGGTAATAAAGTTGCGGGTATGGGGGTCTTTGAGTTTAGAAAAGTTTTTTTTATAGGACTGGAGTTTTTGTGAACGATGGAAAAGGTTATATTTCTTGTAGGTTTTAGCTATTTTTTTGATAGACCCTTTATGTATGGGATGGAGATACCGGATATTGGAAGTTGCTATGATGGCGTAAAGGGAATTAGGTTGATCTAATATTTTTTGTACTATATGGAGAGGATAGCCATTATTTTTAAATATCTTGGGTAATTTTAATTTGTTGTCCTCATGGAAACGAGGATGGCTAAGATGAAGTACACGTTTGGAGAAAGATTTGACAAAGTTGATTTTCTGATTATATGGACGATTAGAAAGGAAATGGAGGAATCTATCAGAACGTACGGATTTCATGCCCAGTTGTTAATAAGAGAACCATTTTTTTCACGGATAATCGTCATATGTCTAAAAAATTAATTTTATTATCTATTTCTATTTCGTGTGTAAATTGTAAACGGAATGGTATGTATTAAAAGTATTCAGGATGGTATGGATATGTTCTTTAGGGATAGCTATTAAACAGTCATCAATATATTTGAAGAAAAAAATAATTGTAAAGGGTAGTTTTTTAATAGGATTTTGAATTAATTCCGACATGATGATATCCGCAAGAATAGGTCCTAGGCTACTTTCCATGGCTATATGAATGATTTGTTGGTAAAAGTGTTGATTGTATTGAAAATATCCTGATTTACAGCAATGGGATAACAGAGAGATGAATTTTGAAGAGGGATATTAGTTATATTTTCTCAAACATGAAAAACCCGAAAATAAAACTGACACACTGTGAATTCTTTGAATTAAATCTTTAAACGTTTGCCAAACATATAAATAAGTTACACTAAAGAAAAGAAAAAGCAAAAATCTGGATTTATTTGAATAGATAAATGATGTTGATTAAATATAGAGGTCAGGTGATTTGATCATATGGTGTTTAGTAATGTTTTTATAAATGGTGTTAAATTTTTGACAATTTTTAGCTCTAAAAACTTTTATCTAAATTTATTGTCTATTTGTATCTAAAAGTCAGAGACTTTTGTGTAAATAATCTATGATTTCTTAAATGGACCAAAAAATCAAGAATAATACCAAACGTATATTGAAAATTGTTTATGCAATTTTTTCTAGCAGTGATCGTCTTGGCGGTATTACCGAATTCGATTTAGCAAAGTACTTAAGAAATGAAGGATACACTATTGATAGAAGACTGTTACGTAATTGCCTGGACGATGGTAAAAAGATTGGTTTATTTGTTAAAAAAGCAAACAATTGTTATAGATTAACAAAACCCTTATATAATTCATTATCTGAAAAATTGGAAGAAGCTAAAAGAAATGCTAGAAATATTAAACGTCGAGTTGTGAGGCAAAGAAATCAGGCTGTTACTGTATCAAGCAAAAGTAGTGGAAGGAGGAGAACATGTTCAGAATGTTTGAAGAAAAAATCTTGTAATTGTCCATCTACTTGTTCATTATGTCCAAAATCAGCGGCAAAAAGAAAAAGAGATAAAATGAAAAAGAGGCTGTCTGTGAGGAGATCAGCAATTGAAGTGCCATCGAATACATTGCAGACAAATGACAAACGGTCACAGCAGAAATCACCTTCGCCTAGTAAGCCACAGAATTCAGAAGTTACGAGTAGGGTAGATCCTGAACCAGTGAATGGCATTGACGGTGTTGAAATCAAAATTAGTGATTCCAATATACAATCGTAGGGATGGGGATGAGGTGCTGAAAATTGTGTTTGTGAAAATTCATTTACGATATCCCTTTTGGTCGTTTCAATTGTTCTTGAAACAGTGTTGATTTTCTTAAAAAGAATTTTATTTACTTTAAATATAAAATGAAGTACGATACAAATTTCTTTCAACCATAAATTAATTAATAGAATAAATTTTGGAGTAAATAGCCGCGAATTTTTATTCATTTTCACTCAATAATAATTTAAGTCATTAGAGATATTTTTTCTGTGATACACTGTCATCGACCGGTTTCGGGCATTCGCCCATCATGTTGAAGAATTAAACAGCTTTTAAGTTTCAAGTCGAAAAAATAAAATGTTAATTGTGCAGTGTACGCTACATTAAGGTAGGATAGCATACTTACATAATTTTTCAATGATATATGTATAAAAGTCTATATTTTAAACTCGTTTATTGTTGTTATAAAAAAAAGCCTATAAAGAACCCATAATTAAGTTTATATGCGTGAATGGTGTATGTGAATTAGGCAAGGTAAAATGTGGAATGTATAGTACGTGCTTATTATAGATTAATTGTTCAACAACATATTTATTTATCTATACTATCTTACGATCATTCAGTTCGTATTTTAATCATTTCTTGTCAGTATCAATTTCAGAGTAGCCCACGGCTGACACGGTGTTATTTCGCGCTGTTATAAATAAATAAAATAATAGGATAGTATGGGTAATTAATTATTAAGTAGATCTCCTTTAAAAAACGTAATTTAAGTTACACATCCTCACGTGTTGGATGTTTCCATTTTTAAAGGGTACCCTTTAAAGACATTTTTTTGGCCCCTTTAAAGACCAAAACATGTGTTTTTTCCCCCCAATCAGGTACCATCACCCCTCTTAACCTAGTTAGGTCCTAACAAAAACACCTTTAAAAACCAGTATATTAAATAAAATTTGGTCTGTGCATATTATCACATTGTTTTGACAAAAACATCCTGATGATAGGGAAACGCCCGAAACCTGTCGATGATCACAAAAAGAAGCAGGCTATCCGGAAAATATCTCTTATGCTTTCCAGCTTTGCGGAACACAATAATTAAGCCATTATTTTACGGTAAGGTAAGTGAGATTATTGTATACTCAATGACGGACACCTGGTGCTTGAAAATATGGGGCCAGCAATCATTAGCACATTAAATTAAATATAAATGTTCAAAAAAGAAATTCCAAAGTTTTGCACAAAAATTAAAAATTAAAAATCCTTTTTTTGTTTGTTTACAAATACGTTTTGGAAGAATACCATTAACAAATTTTACATTTTCTGAATAAAATCAACAATTTCTATGGTAAAAGTAGAATAGGAAGCCCATTCGCGAGCACATTCTACAGGTTATTTTTTTTTTACCTTCTCTTATTCCTAGTAAGCGGAAGTATAGCGATCGTGCCAGATGTTCGAAATTGAGTTTTCACCGGAAATACATGTTTCGGAATACGCTGAACATGAAGAAAAATGTTTCCGTACGGCTTTACTCAATGTTTTTTTCTTTTCTGTTTTTCGTGATTTTTTTTTTCAAAAAAGACCAACGATTTTCTTTGAACTTCGTAGACTATCTACACACATAAATATCTATCAATTTTATTTGAAATATTTTCCCGGGAAAATTCACTTTTTGGGGGGTTCTGAGGGAACAGTAGCGTTATGCTTTCCTTTAAAGTACTACTTCTATAAATATATGGTTTTACCACCTACATAATATTAAAATAAATTAGAAGCATATTGGTAGAATTCTAAATTTGAAAAATATCGGATAACCGGAAGTGTGATTTTAGAGAATAGATTTTTGAGATTTTTTTTTGGAATTTTCTCGAAAACTTTTACAATGATTTTCTTTAAGCTTGGAATACTTGTTGTGTATGACTTTTATTTGTAAGATTTTCGAGGGAAAAATTACTTTCAGAAGGTTATTTGGAGTATGTCAGTTTGTTTAAATTTAATCTGCACAAACTATGTTGGTTTTTGATACTCTATGTTGGTTTGGTTAATCTGGAAAGTAGGGATGATGTAGGATGTTTCAGGCTAAATATTGGACATGACTATCTACAAAAACATCTATACAAAATCGGAATCGCCGGTTTGCAATATGTCCTCTTTGCCAGATTGACGAGATGACCGTCTTCCGAAATTTATGATAAAAAAATAATAAAATAAACAATCTTTACATAATTATTATTTAAATACCATTGATAAATCCGTTTTTAAAAAAAAGTATTATTTCATAAAGCGTTGCCTTGATGTTGATGCTGACCAATTCGCAGTGTCAAAAAATGATCGTATTCGGTTATTTCCGGCAAGCTTCGTTTACTTAATAATATGACTCAACTGTCGCTGGGCAGCGTTGATTGTAAATTGTATGCGATATTATAAGTTGAATTTCGAAAAAAAAAAAAATTATTGTGTTTGTTTAAGGTTTAACGGTAAAATATTTTTTGTTTTATTCAATAATATTATTTTTATAGAAAAAAAGTAAAATATGCAATATAAATTTTCTTTTATAGGAGGTTTATCAAGATGGGTGTTAATGTTGAATATTTAAAACAAAAAATTAAAATAAAAAATAAACGTCATTCCATTTCTAACATTATAATTCAGCAACAGCAAATAGCAATTAGTACATGATTTCTCAAATAACTAATTTTAATAAAAAAGTTATTAAAAAAATTTTGTGAATCTAAAACTTGAATAATGATACGAGTTATTAAAGCACTGTATGAATATGCATCACTAACCTTAACAGACACTCATGACTTTTTAAATTCCATTAACATCACACAGGGAGTGTTGCAGGGGGAGAAATTAAGCCCACTTTTATTTAACTTGTACACTTCAAATATTGTCGGATATTTTAAGATTAGGGGCGCCAAAGAAATTAGCATTGACAGATCTAATGAACTGCTAATGCTATCATCATATGCGGATGATTTGGCCATAGCTGCTTACTCCCCAAAGGATGTTCAGTTTAAGCTTAATTTGCTACAGCCTTACTGTGACACTAATTATCTCCAAATTAATACCTCCAAAACTGTTGTTATGCCTTTCTATAAAGGTAAATTACCTACAAATATTCCAAAATTGTTTTGTAACAATGAAAGAATCGAAATTGTTAATTCGTTTCAACCCCTACCTGGGTGCTCCTTTTTCGACATCAGGTAAATTCTTGCAGGTGGCCCAACATTTTAAAAATAAAAGCTCAATTCCGGTTTCTTCTGTACTCTCTTTGTTGTCGAAGATAAAATCGGATTCTTGGGATTAAAGAATTATTTGTTTAATTCTCTTGTCTCAAGCGTTCTCCTGTATTCATCGGAGTTATGGGGGCTCCGCTACGCGGAGATTGCAGAAACAATACCTCTAAGATTCTACAAAAATTTGTTGAGGCTATCTAGACACACGCCCGACTGTTTTGTGAGACTTAAAATTGGCATTATACATATAATATCGAAAGTTTTTAAACGCACTGTCTTTTGTTGGTTGAAGGTCCTGACTATGCCACGCGAAAGAATACCCCACATCTGCTACGAAGCGCTTTTAGCAAATATTGACAATGCGAGCATTCCATTCAACTGGGTCACAAATACGCTTAAATGTTTCATTATTATTGGTGCCGAAAATATATTTGACCAACAAGATGTAGATTTCATTTCTAGCAGAGTGCCTGATATTATAACAAGTTTCAATAATCACCTCATCTGTAAGGACGTTGACATTGCGATAAATTCGAAATTTAATTCTATTTTTAGAAACATCAGTAGTTTTGGTTCAATAGAACAATATATTCATTTTAAATGTAACATAAATGTGACACGGGTTGCCTGCCAACTTGAGACTGTTTTCCCAGAAAAAGCCCCATCTATCTGTTAATGGGAAATTATATAAGTTTAATTCAGAGGCGCCTTGCCCCCTATGCAAGGAGGACAAGGACAATATTATGCACTTTTTAATAACATGTCCAATTTTTTATATCTTAAGGTATAAGTTCCTAACAGAATATATTAACGTGCCTCCATCTAAAACAGTTATGGAAAATCTGTTTTGTTTCGATAGGCAGCACCAAGTGAAATATGTTTACATTTACGTAACTAAAGCGTTAAAAATAAGAAGTTTTATTTTGAGTAATTAGGAATTTGATATTTATGTATTTCTATTATATTCTCATATTTTGTTTTTTTTGTTTTATTTGATTCCAGTATTTTTCTTTTTAATTCAGTTTGCTTACATTTATCCTTTTTAAAATATATATAATACCAGCAAATTTGTTATTAAGAAGAATTCATGTATGGAAAAAAACATCGTTAATCTACTTTTTTTTTTTTATTTACTTCTTTTCTGTGTTCTCAGTTTATTTGTTTTGCAGAATAGGTATTTTATTTTGTGCTTTAAGTTCTATTGTAAATATATGTTTTAGGTCAAACCCCTTGCTACAAATTGTATTTATAAGCAAGTAATAAATAAATAAATAATATTAAAATAATTTAATTTTTTTTAATTAGTTATTTGAGAAATTATGTTTACGAATAACAGAAAATATCATGGAGATCATCACCGAATGATCCATTCAACCCATTCACGCCATTTACCACCCCTGCCATATTTACTAATTGTACCATTATGTACAGTTGTAAATGACAAATAAAAAGTTGAAAATAAAAAATATCCATGTGAATTTATTTTTAATTATATTGAGTTGAATTTAGACATGTTCCATTTTACTCATGCAGCGCCCCCACTTGCCAACTTCACGGGCCGCCACTGATTCACCATTTAAAATTTTTATAATAAATTCGCTGTACAAACTATTAGAATAAGATACATTTTTTTTTTTTAAGACTTTGCTTCTTCAATAAATAAATAGTCTTCTAGGGACATTGAAATTGTTATTTTAGTTATGAATGAAATGAATTATTAGTTTAGATAGTTGCCAGTAGATAACAGTACTTGCCAAGAACACCATAGTTACAAATATGACCACCAGATGCTAACACCAGGAATTCATACTGGGTTGACGCCATTATTTTGGTTTTAGATTTTATTCTTATTGTTATATTTTCATGTTATTTTGTATATTATAATTTCATGAACTTTTATTCACTTTTTATTTAAAAATTGCCAATTTCTTGTTCTAAACATTAAAAATACTAGTGAAATAACTATCTATTTTATGATAATTATCCACATACATTGTAAACATTTATATCAGTGATTTTCAAACTGGAAGGCACGCTATTAAATATAGTTTTCATAACATACAGTGGCTAAAAGTGAAAATGATCCACCAAGGACTAAAATTTTTAAATATGTAATAGAAACTTTCAGAAGATGGTAGGTACAGAAAATACTGTCATAAATGACAAATAGTTCTGTATTAGAATACCACTAAAAAAATAATATTAATTGGCAAAAGTATGTATTAACTAGAAATTGATTTTAACACAAATATACTCAAAGTGAAAACGATACAGCTCCATGTTTACCATATAGCATGTACATACTTATTACATTGACCTTTGTACACTTCACCTTTTTGTTTGATGTCACTGCACTCTACACTTTGTTTGCTTGCCACTTGTAGATAGAAAGAGGTATTAAATTATTTATAGTGAGTTCTGCTGTGCACTTCAGTGCTTTATTTTTAAGTGGGTGCACACACAACATTAAAAGAGAATTAAGAGAAATCGCACAAATGATCCAGAAAAGTCATTCGACAGTGCAATACGTCATTGAACGGTACAGTAGATATAAAACGATTCACAAAAAAACTAGAGCAAGTCCCAGAAAAATATTTTCAACTGCTGATGAAAGATGGATTTTACAACAAATTAAGAAAAATCCCAGATTAAGTGCCCCGAAACTTGGTGGTGAAATTGAAAAATATTTACATAAGAAAGTCCACTTGGAGATAGTAAGGATCGTTCTAAGAAAAAATAAATTTCATGGAAGAGTTGCTAGAAAGAAACCTTTCATCAGTAAAAAAAATCAAAAAGTCAGAGTGCATTTTGCGGAAGAGTACTCAAAACAAGATTCTACATTCTGGCATAAAGTTTTATTCACCGATGAATCTAAATTTAACATCTTCGGGTCAGATGGCCATGGTTACGTGTGGAGAAAGACAGGAGAAGAATTAAAAGAAAAGAATCTTAGGCATAATTGAAAACACGGAGGCGGTGGGATAATGGTTTGGGGTTATATGTCAGCAGCTGGGACAGATAATTTGCATTTCATTGAAGGAATTATGAACAAGCACAAGTACCTAATTCTGCGACAAAATTTGAGGGCAAGCTGAAAAATTAAATATTAAAGATAAATTTGTGTTTTTTCAAGACAATGATTCGAAGCTCACAGCACATTTAGTCCAAGAATGGTTAAGTTCAGTTGTCCTACCATTCTAAAAAACAACACCTCAATCACCAGATCTTAAGAGAATCTTTGAGATGTAGCCTCCACTTGACAACTTGTGATAACTCTCTTTGGACAGCCACTAAACGAATCTTAAAATATAAGAATATTCTCGCTCCCCTTAGACGAAATGAGGATCCTGAGCCAAATCTGACTCAGAAAAGTCCGAACTATTTGCCGAGCATCTCCGCTTCGTATTCAGCCCACACGCAGACATTATAAATTACAGTCATGTTGACAAAATCTTTAAGGAACTTGATACCCCTCTACAGCTCTCACTCCCTCCTAAATACTTTACACCCGCAGAAGTCAAACAAGTCATTCTCCATCTCCCAAAAAAGAAGAGTCCTGGTTATGACCTTATCACCTCCTTGACCTTGACAACTTAAAATATAAGAAAGGCAATAATTTTTCTCACGGCAATTTACAACGCAGTCCTTCGAACAACCTATTTTCTTATTTTATGGAAATTTTCCTATATCAAACTGATCTGCAAACCTAATAAGAATCGCAATGTCCTACTTCCTATCGACCAATAAGTCTTCTTCCAATTCTCGGTAAAATCTTAGAAAAACCTTTATTATCCCGTCTTCAAACAATAGTTACCTCTTTACAACACATCCCGAATCATCAGTTTGGATTCCCCCAATCCCACTCCACTATCCAACAAACACATCGAGTTGTAGCCGCCATCGCTATCGCTCTCGAATCGAAACAATATTGTGCGGGTGTTTTTCTAGACGTTTCCCAAGCATTTGATAGAGTCTGGCATGAGGGTTTATTGTGGAAGTTAAAGAGCATGCTATCGTCCACATATTTCCTAATTATAAAATCATATTTAGACGATAGATATTTCCAGGTATGTCACGGAATCCAGCAGTCCTCATTTTATCCTATCCTTGCTGGTGTTCCTCAAGGAAGTATCCTAGCTCCTTTTCTTTACACCATCTATACGGATGACTTACCAACCCATCCTTGTACATCTATACACACCTTCGCCGATGACACAGCAATCCTATCCTCAGGTTCTGACTCCGTCTTCACAATTCGTAAATTACAAGCCCATCTTCGTATTATAGAAAATTGGCTTACCAAATTGTGAATCAAAATAAACCCTACTAAATCTAAATATATTGTTTTCACCCTCAACCGTAAAATCCTTCCTCCGGTCTACATACACAACACTCCTATACCGCCTGCAGATCATGTGAGATATCTTAGATTATACCTGGACAAAAGACTTACCTACCTGGACTCCTCATACTCGACTGAAAAGAAAAGTCCTCAACACAAGATACCGACTATTCAATAAACTACTTGACAAACGTTCAAAAATAACTTTACACAATAAAAAAATACTATACATTTCTCTCCTTATGCCGATATGGAGTTACGGACTAGAACTCTATGGCGCTGCCAAAAAATCAAATCTAAACCGCATACAAACCTTACAATCTAAAATTCTTCGCCGAATAGCTAACGCTCCTTTCTATGTTTCAAACCTCACTCTACATACTGATCTCAAAGTTCCATTCGTAGCAGACCTTGCTAAACCCCGTTATATCAAGTTCCATGAAAAGCTCAGATCGCACCCGAACCCTCTCGTACAACACCTTTCTTCCCGATCACTTCCCGGACAACCAGTCCGACGGCTCAGGCGCCGATGGCCACCACTGGGTGACCAACATTCACGTTATTGCACGCCAATTTATACTTCTTCTCAACATATTTACTTGTTGTGCGTTATGTTGTACAGTTGTAAATTTCAAATAAAAAGATATAAAAAAAAGAAAGACTTATTATTCTTTTTGTTATATTTTCATGTTATTTTGTATATAATTTCATGAACTTCTATTCGCTTTTTATTTAAAAATTGCGAATTTCTTGTTCTAAACATTAAAAATACTAGTAAAATAACTATCTAGTTTATGATAGTGATGCATACACATGCTTTTTCCTGCCAATTGTACCTTAAGACCAAAGAAATACATCTCTAATGGTGGAGGCCAGTTAGAGCAAGATCTGTAACTAATGAGGAGTAAAATTTATAATAAAATAGTACTTTTCTTCTTATTCAATCAAAAAACCGTTATAATATCATTTTGAAATTTCTTATAGGAATCATGTTTTCATTCATAACTTGTAAAATATCGCTCAAAGAAAAAAACCGTTCAAGTAAATTTTTCTTACAAAAAATAGAGGAATCTATTTCTTAAATAAAAACCACACCTCCCCATTTGAAAAAATGAAGTTGGTGCTTGTACCTCGCTTCTGGAAGCACCAAAACAAATTTGCAAATTAAATTTGGTTTTCTAACAAAAAACTACGGGGACACGTATTTTTTAGTTTTTTTTCTAGCTATCTTAGTTTCCGAGAAAAAGGAAGTTATTCATATACCTTGGGACACCCTGTATATAAATTAAAAAATATAATATACATATAAATAAACTTTTAAAGTGAACTTATAAATAAAGTGAAGAATGTAAAACTTTGTCAAACAAAGGAATGCAAATACTGTTTCCATACATAACATCATATTTATGCGAAACAGAAATTTTTGCAATAGCTGCCATGAAATGAGAATATCAAGCAAAGTTTAGTAGTAGACAAAGAGTTACATGTAGTATTTTTTTCGATATGACCTAGATTTAATAAATTTTGTGCTAATAAAGAAGCATGTCCAACGTATTGTAACGCAGCCACTGGTGCCAGGATATCGGACCAGTGCTTAAGTTTAAAGAAGATGGACAAGACCATACTGGAAAGACATTGCACCTAGCAGTCGGGATGTGAAATGCTACTGTACACAATGGGATTCGCTTACCGTTAAAGATGGCGTATTGCTGCGGATCTGGAAAGCGCAAATGGCAAAGACAAGAGGAATCAGGTAATTGTACCTGCATCAAAAAAGGGAAGAAGTGTTAGCGGAAATTTACTGGCGGCCATTTCGGAGTAAAGAAGACATTGGAAAAGTTGAGGCAGCGGTTCTATTGGGTAGGCTACCACTAGGATGTTGAAGATTGGTTCGGCGATGCACGGAATGTGTAGCGAGTAAAGGACCTAGATGTGTAACCCGTGGCATCATGAGGCAGTACAATTTTGGAGCACCGTTTGAAATATATCGATATAGCCGGTCCCTTTCCAAAATCTAAAAGGGGAAATCGCTTATACTAGTTGCGGCGGACTACTTTAGCAAGTGGACGGAGGAGTATGCTTTGCCAACCCAGGACGCATCAGCTGTGGCAGTACTCTAGTAAGTAACCTGTTCAGCAGCTTCGGGATTCCGCTGGAATTACATTCCGATCAAAGCAGAAACTTTGAGTCACAGGTGTTCAAAGCGGTCTGCGAGATTCTGGGCATCAGGAAGACGAGAACAACGCCGCTTCACCCTCAGTCTGATGGCATGGTGAAGCGATTTATCAAGACTCTAGGAAGTCATTTAAGGCTTTTGGTGAATGAACGTCAGGACGATTAGGACGAACACATACCGCTAGTATGATGGCGTACCTTCGGCTGTCCACGAGACACGGGCCACACCCCAGCCAGCGTTATGATCGGAAGAGAGCTTCGGCTACCCAGTGACCTTTTATTTGGTAGCCCAGAAGAGGAGGAAGCGGACATGGACAACTATGCAGAAGAGCTTCGCCGCAGATTGAGGACCATCCATGGAAAGGTGCGCGACAAGATGGTGTCCAGATGAAAACGCGGTACGATCTATGGGTCACTGGAAGGACCTTCTAGGAAAGCGAGAAGGTATGGTTGTATAATCCGGTCCGGAAAAAGGGTAGGTTTCCAAAGCTTCAAAACGATTGGGAAGGACCTTACACAATTATCTCAAGGCTCAACGACCTGGTGTACCGAATCCGAAGCACGCCCAGATCCAAAATGAAGGTCGTACATCTGGACCAGTTACTGCCTTACGTCATCAGCGATGTTTCTGTTTGAGACGAACAGATCTGAGAGGGAAGCAGTGTAACGCAGCCACTGGTGCCATCTAGGAGAGAAAGCAGGTACCTCAAGTTCTCCTAGTGGCCGCTAGGGAGCGCTGCGGGGCGCTCTAGCCCTTTCCAGAATGTTCTAGAACTTTCCCGACCATTCTCCACTGGTATAAAAGTGAACAACAGCTAGAGTCGACAGAGTATTGTTACAAACGGAGTGTGCGTTTGTGAATAGTAAGTTTTTTATTTATTATATAATTCGGTTATTCAGTTTTGTAACGATTACAGTTCCTAAAACATGTTTAGAAAATGTTTTTTTTACATTATATAAATAATTACCATATTCTAAAAAAAAAAACGCCCTCTATTTTAAGAAAAAAATACGTATGCAAAAAAGATTTGTAATGGAACCAATTTATAGTTTTTTTTTGTTAGCCTCAGGCACGGGCAATTCCGGAGCTAGTGCTCATACCTGCCCAAATATGCTGCACTGATCACATCACAAATTGTCCTATACTGATTCAAGCCCTCAAGAAAACTGATAAACCTATAAAAAAAAAATGTCGTAATACCTGCCAAAAAAAAAAAAAAATGAGGCCCTAATTCTTATTCGTGATACCGATATTGAAAGCCTACATACCTACACAATCATTCCCCGGTCAAACAAATAAAATACATTCAAACTTCACACGCCCTCCGCCAACCTGACTGGGATAAAATTCCGATACTTAATACAACAAGCACGACAGTTCCATACAGCTTCCGTAAATTCGCGAAACGCCTCATAAGCGCTGCTGTGCTCTAAAAACAACGGGAGGTTATCATTTTCCAGATCCAAATGAACACCTATCTTCCTCCATAAGGTTATCCTTAAGTCTTCATATAAAGCGCAGCTCATAATTACATTGCGAGCTTTGCACATGCAACTCTTATCCTTAACCAAGCCTATCTCATACCATTCCTCGTTTAACTGCTATAATTATCACAATTATAAATATTTAATATATTTATATACTAAACAAGCATTTTATTCTTAATACAAAGCTCTTTCGTAATTTTTTTTAAAAAAAAGCTGCCTTCAAAATCCGTTTCGCCTTATCTTCGAATACGGTTGGAAAAGTATAATTGTAATAAAAGTAATATAAACAAGCAAAAAATTAGTTGGGTGGGGCCAAAGAAGGAACGTTTTATTTTTTAAAAAAAAGTTCCTCCTTCAGCCCCAGCCTACCAATTTTTTGCTTGTTTAATAACAACGTCCAAACAAAAATATTGTTTACCAAAATTTCAATTGAAACTCCCCATATGATAAGATAAAAATAATACAATTATCTCATATTTTTTATATAGAGATCAAAAAGTTTAAACTCTTCATTCAAATTAAAAGCAGTATACTTTCTGAAAACTATAAATTTTTATTATATCAAATTAAAACACTTACAATATTAAAATAATATATAAATTTTTTCAAAACCCTGAGTGTATGGCATTCAAAAGGGTACATTTCAATAAATAATTAAATAATTTTAATATGTTATGTTAACTTCCTGCAAAATGCTTAAAACATACAGAGGATATAATTACAATTGATAATTATTATACGTGTTGTATAGTGAGGCAATATTTCGTCGCACACCTTGCAGATTGCCCACTTTCTGATAAATGACCACATTGAATTGGGTCTAAATTGAAAATGAATAAATTAGACGGGCCAAACACTGTAATTACAACTGATTTAACAGATTAAAATTCCTTAAGATGATTAAAAATTGTTCATTAATATTTTTAATATGAAAATAAGATTGAGCAACTTATCTAGTTTCTTTGTAACTATAATAAAATTATCAATTCCTGTTGATTAGTTAATATTTTGCTATTATATAACTATTTAGTATTTACATCATGTTTTGTAAAAAATATCACTATATTTTCAGTTATATATTATGTACACTAATTTAAAAAAAAAAAAATAACTCAATGAAAACATTAATAAAAAAAAAACCTTATGAAAATTGTCTTCATAGATCCATAATGCTCAATGTTTTCAAAAAATGTAGAAAATATTGAAATATTAACAAATGTTGGAGTACCGCTGTGAAGACAATAATTGTACCAAAATTTCAATTGAAACTCCCCATATGATAAGATAAAAATAATACAATTATCTCATATTTTTTATATAGAGATCAAAAAGTTTAAACTCTTCATTCAAAGTTAATTCATTTTTATAGTTGAATTTTGATTTTAATTTATGAACTTCTAAGAAATATTTCTTCTTTACAAAAGCCTGTGGAAAGTAAATTTGAATTAAATGTATTTGCAATGATAAGAAAAAGTTACTATCTAAAATTGCATCACTTATTGAAATCTAAACAAACAAACATGTTTATCCATTGTTATTTCTCCATTTTCGTTTAACAGTTTTCAGATGTGTTCAGAGTGGCTCAAAGCCAAATCGACTGTACAAAAAAATGTTTGTAAATTCGGCCTGATCATTTATAAAATTGAGAAATGAAATGTCCGAGTGCGTGTGTTTTTTATGGAGGATCTGTCAGATTATGCTTGGGGAACGCTACCAATGCTGGGGAACATATCAAATAGAATCACATAGCTCTAATTTGTTTTCAGGATACTTAATGATGTACTATGAGTTGTTTATATTGTTTTGCTAGATGCCAGCAAGGAAGCCAGACTTCCTGAAGAAGAGGCTCATGAAATCCATTTTTCTTTATATAATTGTACACAGATTCTCAGCAAGTGATTACAAAAATATAATTTTGTTTTAATAAAACAATTCTCTTCAAAAAGAATTTTTTTAATCTATTATTGCTTATTAGTAATAACATCTTATAGAAGTACATTACTTCTTAGATAAAGAGCGCTTCTTAAGGAAATTTTATTTTTAGAAACTTATTAAGAGAAGGGATTAGCTCAGTGGTAGCATTATTATTATTTATTATTGTCTGCGAGGAGAGACCAAACCCTACGCTATCCAAAGCTCCTTTGGGCTACCCCAAGAAAAACAACAAACCGGGTATAGAACAAATATCCAGACCCGGGTCTAATCCATCTACGATTCATCACAGTCTGAATAAATCGGACAATAACCTTAAGGGAAAATAGCCTAAGCTCTTCCACAGACATCCTGTTCCGACCAAAGGTCCTGAGCCTAATTTCCTCACAACCCAAACAATCAGTCATAAGATAGATAGATGGGTGTTCCCTCCTCTGTCTCACAGACACTACAAAATGGATCCGGCATGAGCCCCATTATGTAGAGATGTCTCCTTAATACCACAATGTCCAGTAAGGGATCCAACCCAGATGCCTGAGAGAGCTCCGTGAAAGACACAGCAAAGTCTCATTAATAGCCCTGATACGTAGCACTTCTTAAGGAAACTTTATTTTTAAAAACTTATTATGCTTAGTGGTAGGTAGCATACTGAACTTGCACGCGGAGGTCGGATTCTGGTCCAGACAGTGCTGCCCTCACATATTCTTTTACTATGACCATCTACAGCTCACAGTCTGAAGATGGGCAATATTGTTTGTAACGGATGTTGATCCGCGTTAAAAATAATAGTAATAAAAACACTCATTAAAGTTAGTTTCAATTTAACTTTTTCAGCTATAAATGACACTTAAAATCTCCCCTCCTATTAACCGCTGTATCTCATCAATGAAATCTGCATAAACAGTTCATTTCTGTTAAAAACTTAGGCATAATCAATTCTGATACTTACTACATAAGAAAAGATCTTGTCTTGTGACATATCTAAATGGCACGCTTTGTATTTTTTCAGTTCTGTACAAATCAAAGGCTTTAGATCTCCATAGCATAAATCATATGTGTACAAACTGAAAACAAACAAAAAAAAATTAAGTAAATTAGATAAATTAATGTAAAAAATATAATTAATCAAAATATTTCTTGTTCAAATTCGTGAAAAGTAAAAAAAAAAAAAAAAAAAGACAAAACTGGGCATGATTAAGATGTAGATGTAGGCAGATTTAAAATTAAAAAAAAATATACTTGGATTCTTTATCCATCGCCATAAAAAATGCTGGTTTTACTGGTGACCATTTGATTTTAGACAACGATTCATTTCGTTCGTGATGGCAAGCATACACTCTTAGAGGGACCCTTAGTTTTGTGCTAAACATTTTTATTGCTCCATCATCATATCCAGCCTAAAACAGTTTTTTTGGTTAACTTTATAAATGAAGATCTTAAAAACAATGGTTAACATTTAGTGAAAAACCATAAAAAGATATTCATCCACAGATATGTGCCATGCAAAATAGCTTTATCTACTTATAGTTATAATTCTAAAGCCTCAAGGTGCTTTAGAATTGCAAGCAGTGAAAGAGTAATTAAAAAAAAAGCTATCCACACTGTATAACAACATATGTTAAAATACTAAATTTATATAACTTGTTCAAAAAGGGGAAAAATACAAAATATTAATGTAGCTATAAAATATATTTTTTGTATAAATAGCGAGTAAAGAAAGAGCAATGTATGTTATCACAATCAGAGGTCAATTAAGGGCAAACAATGTTATAAAACATGTAAACGAATGACTAAATCATTTTGACTGATTAAAATTCACCTGTGCATACTTAGAATATCATTTTTTGTTTCCCCTATCCATGACTTCGGTCATTCTACCATTCTGTGTCGTGCGGCCCAATATAAAATTTTACGTTGCGCTAGCGAGTGATGTTGTTCGTTTAGTTGGATATCCAGGGGGGCACGTGAGAACAACCCCACGGACGCAAACAACTTCACTCCCCCACTCAGAATATCATATATGCCGCAGCTTTAATTTTAAATGACTATTTAGGTAAGTACTTTAGAGTAGAAGAATTAAAACTTGTTTTAAACAGTTCTACAAACATATGGCACCCAAATTGATCTGAACCTTTATAAATTTTATAAAAATGCCCGGACAAATTTTTGTGTTAACTTTCAAATGTTTTTTTAATTGAAAATTTGAAATGCTTTTAAACTATAATTTCTTCCCTATATATAAGAAAGGGGATGTTAATGCCACAGAAAATTATAGAGGAATACCCTTTTAAAATAGAATAGATAAAATTTATGCCCGATCCATGAGGAATATTCCACCATTAATAATATATACAATCTAATACTAGTGATAAAGATTAAATTAAATTATGAAGAAATTTGGTGAGGATTGGTTAAGAAAAAACATTCAATTATGCCAACGTTTCGACAGAGTTTCCTGTCTTTATCAAGGCTTTAATATATGTAGAAGGGACGTGAATATGTGGAGACAGAATTTTTAAACTTACAAATTTGTTACATAGCAGAAACGTAAAAAGGAAAATTAAAAGTTACTAGTGTCTAGTCTTAAATCATCTACGGAAAAAAAAAAAATCGTATAATTATTTTAGTATTAATTTTTATATTAAATATAATTTTTTATTATTAATTTAGTATTATTTTCATTGCATGCAATAATTTGTTATAGAAAGATATAGTAAGGTTCCCATGATTTTTAAAAATAGAAAACATGATTTATTTCCTTAGCATTATACATCATTTTAAAGCTAAAACTTACGCTATTTTTCTACATAATCGCCCTTTCTGTCCAGGCACTTTTGCAGACGATGCTCCAGCTTTTGTATACCAATGTCATAAAATTTTGCCGCCAATCCTTTGAGGAATCGAATAACCTCTTCTTTGACTTCTTCATCGGTAGTGAAGCATAAGCCACCCAAGTGTTCCTTTAATTTTGGGAACAGGTGGTAATCACTTGGGCTAGGTCCGGACTGTAGGGGGGGTGGGGCATAACTGTCCAGCCAAAATCTCTCAACAGTTCCTGAGTTTGACGAGAGGCATGAGGTCGAGCGTTGTCGTGAAGAAGCCTCATACCAGTGGACAATTTTCCTCTACGGCGGTTCTGAATTGCACGTCTCAGTTTTTTTAGTGTGTCGCAATACCTTTCAGAGTTAATCGTCGTTCCAGGAGGCATAAAATCGATCAACAGTAGGCCTTTCCTGTCCCAAAGACGGTTGCCATGACTTTCCCTGCAGACTGCGTTCGTTTGAACTTCTTTGGCTTCGGCGAAGTTGAGTGACGCCATTCACGTGACTGCTGCTTGGTTTCGGGAGTAAAGTGAAATGCCCATGTTTCGTTGCCTGTAACAATGGAATCCAAGAATTCTTCCTTGTTCTCTTCACATTGTTGAAGAAATTGTTGGGCACACTCCACACGTTTCTGCTTATGGTTTTCTGTCAACATTCGCGGCACCCACCGCCACACACCTTATGATAGCCTAATTTTTCTGTTAAAATCTTGTGGACTGTGGTGTTCGAAATGTCAGGAATATGAAGAGCAAGTTCGTTAATTGT
Organism: Triatoma infestans; assembly: GCA_011037195.1. Classification (NCBI taxonomy): domain Eukaryota; kingdom Metazoa; phylum Arthropoda; class Insecta; order Hemiptera; family Reduviidae; genus Triatoma; species Triatoma infestans. Next base: position 65,859 of record JAAEAF010003893.1, read on the forward strand.
GATCCTTCGATCTTCAAGCAGTATGCTCTGGACCTTTTGAACAATTTCATCTGAAACTGATGGCCTTCCGCTCCGGTCTTCATCGTGAATTTCTATGCGACCTTCACTAAATTCTCTACACCATTTGCGCACATGTTGAAACTAATATACACTTTTTACCATACATTTCGATCAACTGACGATGAATTTCAGTAGGTAAAATCCTTTTTGCGTTTAAAAAACGTATTACTGCGCGAATTTCGCATCTGGCGGCAACGGCGATAGGGAGCTCCATCTTCAATGGCTGCCAAGCCGGCTGTGATCGGCGTATCGACACGGGAATGGTAGGGATAGAGCGCGCGAGAGTTGCTGAATGTGCGAATGTTGCCAGATTTCACCCAGCACTTCGCGTTGTTCCAATACAGCATAGGGAACCTTACTTTACGAATGACCCTCGAATAACGAGCTATACTGCAAAATTTAAAAAAAAAAAATTAAAAGGAAAAACTGTCCTTGTTCTTGATAAAGACAGTAAACTCTGTCGAAATGTTGGCATAATTGAATGTTTTTTCTTGACCTATCCTCACCAAATTTCTTCATCAACGGTCAATAAATTCTTTTATATTAAATTAAATGTGAAAAGAAACAAGGATTTTCTTGGACTATCATAATTGGTAACTACATAGATTGGTGTGCCCGTGTTATGATATTAGATACTGTCATTAGACATTAGACAATGATGCCGTTCAGTATTGAGGATGGCGGGTTGGTTGATTATGTTTGCTGGAACGCATCCAGGTAGCTGATCCAGTTTCGAATACTGCCGTCGAAAGTGGGCCTGAGACCGCTAGAAAGCAGGAAGCGCCATAAACTCGGCCCGGGGTTTATAAAAGTATTTAGCTTCTTCCTCAAAAAAAGATGCCATTATATTATTAATTGTAAATATTATCAACAGGTTACTAATAATATTCAGAATTATAATTGTATCGATAATACTGAGGTGAAAAATGTTTTACACTTTTTGAATAAAGTTACTTTTTTTATGAAAAAGTATTATTTTCATTGCATGCAATAATTTGTTATAGAAAGTTATATAACGAGTTATACAGCAAAATTAAAAAACCAATTTTGTAATATATTAATGTTTTGTTATACAGTGTGGACCTCTCTTAAATGATACAATGTGGACCGGCTATAATTTTAATCACATAGATATTTACTTACTAAAAATAATTGTCTATCATGTGGACAAACTTCTATACATGTAACAGCTGCCCTCTCCTCTTTGTTTTTGAAACATGAACATTATTAAGATTACCATTTTTGTTTTTGCAATTTAATTTACCTATAAAATTTTCAATAAATATTTTCATAAAATATCTTATTTACTAACCAGAAGAACTTGCATAAACAGATTCCGGTTCGCTAGCATCGCCTGAAGTTCTCATATGTACAATTTTGCCAATATTAGATCCTAGAAGAAGGCTTGGAGATTCAACTGGACTTTTGACCATACATATAAACTGAATAGCCCAACATATATCTCTGTTTCTAAAAATCAGAAAATGGAAAAAAATAATAATTAAAAAAAGCTGTGAAGAGTGAATTATCATTATATGATTCATGTGTATTCCACCTCAACTCAATATATTCAGTATTACTTTAAGGATAAGCAAACTTGGAGTTATGGCCCGTTAAAATGAATACAACTATACAAAATTATATTTCAAACATCTATATGACATGGTCTTAAACTGTCTGTCAGAGTCCACACTCCATATGTATTCAAACTAAGCCTGATAAATAAATAAAATAAGTATATTATTATAACAATAAAATAAAGTACTATCTCAAAAGCTTATACAACTTAATTCTTTATTATTATTATTATTATTATTATTTTTTTTTTATTTATTTATTTATTTAAGGCGTCTCAACATCTGTGGTCATTTGCGCCCGGAGCCTTCTCAGTGCACTGCCGGCCTCAGGACAGTGTTCTCCCGTTACAGACAACACTGTCCATCACCGGACAGTGAGCTGTAGGGGCTCCTAGGAAGAGAAATTATTATTATTATTATTATTATTATTATTATTATTATTATTATGACTAAACTTAATAATTGAATTCGGCCACAAGCATGCTTCTATACATTAATGCCTATTTTGTTTGTATACAATGCTAAATTCAACCAATTACTCCCATTTATTAACCAAACAAATTCTTGTTAGGATAAGGAACTTTTATTAAAATAACGAAATCTATAATCATTAAAAATTGGGCATTCGGCAATAAAATGGAATGTACTTTCAATTTTATTTAAATTACACAGTAAGCATGTAAAGTTGTTTCCAGTAAGCCAAGGCTTATAATTTAGATTAAGCATTTCTCCCCGTATTTTAAATATCAATATTTTTACATTCAAAGCTTAATTTTTCACTCATATAAGATACATTAAACTGCAGAGATTTAAATTGTTCATGATACTGTGCATGTTTGGCAAGGAACAGAAATTCCTTTTTCTCGTTTTGCATAATTGCAGACAATAAATCGGTTGTTTACCTGTTATAACTATTGTTAGTTTATCCTGCTAACTATTCTCTTAATACTTAATAACTTTCTAGTTCATAAATTTCCAACATCAAGAAAAGTGGAAAACAAAAATAATCAATAATAGTTTTAAAATACTTACACATTTAAATACTTGATTGGATTAAGTGCAGAAGTGAATTGTAATTTCACTTTTGCCCAAAAAGCCACACCTAACTCACTTAGTGCCTGTTTTTCAGATAATATTGGTTGCTCAGATAGATGTATTACAGTCCAAACTATAATTTTCCCATCTTCACTCAAAGAAATCAACTGTAAAAAAAAAAAAATAATAATGATGCTAAAATATTGGTTATATAATGTGTATAAATGTCGGAGAAATTCTTTAGTGAATTTTTTTTCTGTAATCTTAAGGTTGAGTTTTTTGAAGTTTGGCATTTATAGGACAATGAAGCATTGTTGGGAAGGTGAATTATGTATATGGCCTGCCATTATGATTAGAAATTAAAGAAATTTCCGTTCGTTTCACTCTCCAGAGTTGAGCAAGGATTATATAAAGGGTGAACAAATTTAAGCAGAAACAGGTCAAATTCGTGGCTGAAAAAAAAACTTGTTCCTCGTCTAAGATAAATGCTGATATTATTATGAATAATTAAAATGTTCAACCTACAATATTCAAGAGCCTAAACGTCTCCTGAAATCTGTCTATGGATGGGTTCCACAGGAAAACTAATTCCACCTAGATAAGATTTGAATATTATTTATAGAATGAAGATTTTGTGTAATACATCTTTTATATCTTACATTATTTTGTATCTTTCTTTTTCTTTTTTTTTTTATTTACATATTATTTTCTAATATTTATTTAATTTTAAACACATTCTCTTTAAAACCCTTTTCAAAAGTAAGTCCATTTTCTAATTCCTGTTAATGTTAATTATTAAATTAATAGTTAATATCTCTTCTAATAAATTTGGTTTACCTCCCAATACATTACTGAAAATAGAATCTGTTATCTGAACAAATATTACCTTTGCTGGTGCTAAAGTGCTTGCTCTCTTTCCTTTAACATCAACTTGTCCAGTCCCTATGGAAGTTAAAGCGATAATTGTACTCATATGTATTTCTTCGTTTATATCATCTGAAACAGTGAGTGTAAGACAACAAAATTCATATAACAATACATTACATATTATATTTAAGAAGGATAAAAACTGAATTTTTCAAGGATCTCTATAAAGAACTATTTTTTTTTTTTTTTCTATTTCAACCAAGTATTTAAAAATAAAAAATAGCAACAAAAATTTCGCGATTTATAGCAATCAGGCATCAAAATCACTTAATAATTATAATAATTTAATGTAAAAAATCTTGTTAGTGCTCGAAATTTGAAATCTATTCATAAACTAAACATTAGTTTTCAGGTATTAGGTACATTGTAGGAAAAACTAGAATTACAAATAAATAATAATTTGTCGAGAAGGGATTAGCTCAGTGGTAGCGTGTTCGAATAGCAATGCGGAGGTCCTGGGTTTGAGTCCAACATTACTGCCCTTAAACTTTCTCTTCCTACGACAGCCAGGCGGCACTGAAGGTACTTGGGGCATTCAGAATCACTTCTTCCCTAGTCAGGGAGTGTAGAGACTCCCTGGAGGCGTTGTCCCGGCACAACAAAGTGTGGTATGGGTGCCGGGACACAAGGGGATTAAAGGTAATGAACTAGCCGACCAACTGGCCAAGAATGGAGCGAATACTCCTTTCTGTGGGCCGGAACCGGTTCTGGGAATAGCCAAAAGTATGGCGAGGGCGTCTCTGAGAGAATGGACTCGGAGAGAACATAATCGTCACTGGAGGCTAAGTACTGGAGCAAAACACGGCAAAAATGGTCATGCCAGAGCTGTGCAGAAGAAGAACCAGAGAGACCAGCAGGTATCAGATTTGTCTGATAACGGGCCTGTTTACAGGGCACGGCAGGTTCAAGAAACATGTGCACAAGGTGGGATTGGTTGATTCGGAGCCCTTGTGTAGACTGTGTCAGGCAGGACATTTTGGCAACGTTTGCCCCCTTATACTGAAAAAAACCGACTGTGTATTAATTAAATTTACTTTCATTAGTAGTAGTATTGTCTGTTATTTTGCGTTTTATCCTCCTTATTTGTAATATTTCAATTTAGCACTATTGGGGTCCTTGAAAACTTCCTTAATCTCTTCCTCACCTAACTCTGTATCAACCCCCCTGATAACACTTTTTCTCTAATCGGGAAATACGTAAGCGGGAATATACGCCTTAAATTGTTTCTCTTTTAATGTTTCAGAATGAATAAGCTTATTAGCCTTTGTTTGATTGCGGTACGAGATCTTCGGCACGTTGAGACCGAAGGAAATCTACTCCAAGAAGGATTGGTGGGGAAGGTTCTGGACCTCATGAAGAGGGGGGCTTCCTCTACTAGGTATTGAGGGGTTGGCACAATAAGCCTCAACGGGTAGGCTGCAGTGCCTGGGTTTGAGTCCCCCCCCCCCATGTATCATTCTATTCTATTCACTTCCTACGAGCATCTACAGCTCACTGTCCGGAAATGGGAGCTACATACGGTGTAATAAGTATCTCATATCAAAAAACAACAAATTATTGAGAAGGTAGCCAAAAATTGAAGAAAGAAGGAAAATCTGGTATGAACCACTCACATAACTCTCTCTTACTCTAATATTAATACAATTTAATCAAGTAATTTTCTTTAAAATTGTAACGTTACAATGCTTAGGTGGACTGGCCATAAAAATAGTGGTGGGGAATTTTATTTGTATACTTGAGCGACCCTATATGTGGAGCGCTCTATGTCAAAACTTGTAAAAATTTCAATTTAAACTAACTGAGAGAGACTTCCAATATTCATCTTAAATTCAAAAGACTCAAAAACCTATTTTGTGAAAATCATATTTCCAGTTATCGATATTCCTCAAATTTAGAATTCTATCAATGTGCATTAATATTACGCAAGTGGAAAACACCATATATTGTACTGAAGAAGTACTTGAGTGGAATGCATATCCCTGCTGTTCCCGCAGAAACACCAAAAAATCAATTTTCCCGGGGAAATGTTTCAAATAAAAGGGAATATATGGTGTACATTGTATACAAAGTTTAAAGAAAATCGTTTGTTTTCGAGAAAAATCATGAAAAACTGAAAAGAAAAAAACATTCAATAAAGCCGCACTTCCGATTGATGGTTTCTGCCTATAATCTTCATGTCTGATGCAGTGATAGTAAATAAACGGAATACCAAGTTTGAGTTTCCTATGACTTTTCGTTTTTGAGATATTCGAAATATTGAAATATTTTTGTCGTATTCGAGGGACCCCAGAACATGTATTATCATTTCGAAAATCTGGCACTATCGCAATACTTCCTCTTACCAGAAGTAAAAAAGTCAAAATCTGTATTAAAATCAGTAAATATTTAACATTTGCAAGTAAAATACAAATAATGTATTAATAAGCAATTTTTATAAAAAAAAATAAGAGAAAGTAAAAAATATGAAAATAATTATGTATTTGAAATATATAATTATATGGACATATTTTCACTTACATGTACAATATGAAGGTGATCTCAGTATTGGCATATCTACAATCATATTTTGTTTATGAATATCTATGGATTCACTGAGATCCCAAACGCAAACAGTTCTGAAAGAAAATTTACTTTAAACTTACATTTATTTATTTTTTTGTCAAAAAAAGACTGTTTATTTGAAAAGCAGTTCACCTTGGATAGTCATAAATTTTATAAGTACATTAATACTAATGTAATTACAATTAGAGCTCACCCATCTGTAAGTCCAGCGTATATAAGATCAAGAAATGTATCGTCAAAACATGCTGCAGAAATTTGACAAGGTGCGACTAACATCTTTAATGGTTGCGAAGGTTCCAATATATTCCAAACACATATAATACTTCTTGCATAGTATTGGTCAATGAATGTGTTACCATTCTGTTTTTTAAAAATAAAATAAATTAACACTTTACTCTTATAAAGAAAGAATTTAATTTACTTCTGATCGGAGCACAGAACGGGACTTGAACTAAACACCAATAGATGTGTCACGTTCAAGAATTACTATTACTTTACAAGACAGTAATGAATGAGGTTACTTAGGAAATTACGTGGGAAACGCAGTGAAGAATAAAGAAGAAAAAGAAATACTTAGTTCGAATCTGGGTCTGAGCCCTTTTGCGGAGTCAACGATCAGGTATTCTTGGAAGAAACCAAGAAAGAGGAGGTGGCGAAAAGACTTGCCTCTGGGACACTCTCCCGGGACTGAGGCCAAGGTCTGACTGGGAGCTTATAACCAGGAAAGGTTGAAGTAAGAATAAGATCCGTATTATTAAGGTGGCACTGTAGACTCAGGGGACACCTGAGGAAGCTGGGCCTAGAAGTTGACGGCCTGAGGAAACTCCAACATCTCCTCACGGATTGCGATTCTGTCATCCAAAGAAAATCCAATAACTTGGGTTGTTACCAGGTTAGGGAGGAGAAATACCCACCCTAGAACCCTCTAGGATACTGGGATTCCTTAGGGATCTCAACCGGAGGAGGAGCCGTGGATGAGCAAGCTCACCTATGGCACCAGAGGGGTACAACAGATCACCTGTGGTCGTAGTACACGAATCCTCCCAAAAAAAAATCGAGTATTCGTCTGCGATGAGGAATATTACAGATTATCAAGATAGGGCGATAGGTCTTGTATGGCATTAGATTGTGTCAGTCACAGTTTACTTTTTTCCCTGACTCTAATCAGTTTTGGATCATCATCCATCTTCACAGTTTGATTTAAGTAAACTGTGTAAAAATGTTGACTACCACGGTTGATTGTTACATAGTCATATATTACCTAAATTGATCAGAAGATTTTTATCTCACTGATCAATTGATGTGTGTACTATACAAACCAGAACAATAAAGTCAATGTTATAACATGTTCTTGTTGGAAAGAAGCATGCAATAGCATACACAATCTCAGATATTGTCCAGTAATGCGCATCCAAACCTTTTATTCAAAAATGCAAACCGATCCACGTGAATACGGGTAAAGGAAACTATTTTAATGAAGAAACGTAGGGGGGGGAATAAAGAAAGGAAATCATAAAAATAACTAACCTCTTTAGCAATTCGATGTACCGTAAGAATAGTGTTTGGGTTGTGCGGTGAAAATACAATATCTGATATTGTTCTATCTTTTAAAAAGTTGATATTTTCAACAGAAATTTGTACAAAACCATCACTAAATTTATAAATTCTTTTATTAGTTTCTTGTAGAGTTAAATTTGATATTTGCTCTTCTTCTTCTAATAATATAAGCATTATCTGAAACAAAGTAAATTTATATAAAGTTTAGAATTTGTTGAACAAATAAAAATATATAAAAAAACATTTTTTTCAACTTGTTAATTTAATAATTAACATTACTTAACTTACTTGTCCAGCATACTGCATAAAGTTATTCAATCTGTTGGCGTTGTATTTTCTACTGGACATAGATTTTGTATGAATATTATGTGTATCACTGCCGATTCCAGCGCGATCCTGAAAATCGAAATAAAAATCTTTTCTAATTAATATCATATGCATTTTAATTAAAAAATAAACAAGAATCAAATATGTGTATGCATATTATTACCTGTAAATAAATATTTAAATCATTCCCATTGTTTTCCCAACGATGGAATTCTATTGGGTATTGAGTCCATTTATTTTCTAAAACTATTATATCAGTTTGTATTTCTTCATGTAAAACATCTTCATTAGTTTGTGTACTGGCCTAAATAAAATTGTTTTATTTATTTATAATATAGATTGTTGTAGACTATATTTTTTTTTAATTATTATTGATTAAAAATTTAATGTAAAAACAATTTACCTGAACTGTATTTAACTTTCCATAACATTTAATAAAAACGGAATATGGTATTGGTGTCATTTCGAACAGGTTGTATTGTATGGCATGTAAAGAGATCATTCCCAGCAACTGACTGGCCCGTTGTTTCGCTTTTACTCGGCTCTAAAAAAAAAAAACTTCACTTAAGAAGGACTACAGAAAAATATCTTTCAAAATGGTAATGCCGTTTAGATCTATGATGTAGGTCATGATCATACCATTGGAGAGGGTGGCTTGAAAAAGCGACCATCTCCAAAATTTTTCTATGGACTTTCTGTAGAAATGTATTATAATTTTTATTAAAAAAAAAATCTATACTTGGATTTAATATCTAAGGACCAACTCTGTTTATATAAATATTCATTCATTTCCAAATAATAATAAATCAGTAAAAACTGAAAATTTAACCTAAATATGATTTTTATTGCAAATAAAATGGAAAATCAAATTAACCAAACAGAGCAACCACGAAGTTCCTTTATAGAATTCACACCAATTGATCTAAATCTAACTTTAAACATACCTTTTTAATTTCACTTCTATTGTATGCTTCTTTGAAATTCATTATCTTTATTTTATTCGATTCATCTTTCAAACTCTCTGGCTCAGTCTCGTTCGTTTTACTGGGGGAAATAAAAATTACATTAACTTTAATACAATTACAATTTATTACAGTCACTTTAATAAAATGGATAAAACAGAATGGAATGAAAAAAAAAATGATAAGAAGAAAGGACAATAAGTATTATTGCATTCGAGTAAGTGATATAAATAAATTTTCCAAAGATGTGCATGCTTTGAAGTTTGCAGTGTTTTTTTTTTTTTTTTGAAGCATGACCATAAAAAGAAGCGTATAGTTTAAATTCAACATGAAATATTGCATTTAATTCAAATTTTATATTCTCTTTAGTATATCACAATAAATTTTCGGCTACAATTTATAGATGATAATTCATATAAACAATTTTTTTACTTTCAATTGAAACATGATTCCGTCTAAATGGATTTTAAGGATATTATTGGAAAAACTCTGTAGGTCCGATGGCATTTTTTCATCATATATTAGTTCCTTACATTTACATAAACCGTGCAATTACTTACTACTATCCAAATCATCAACTTCACCTCAGTTCGAAACTATGATATTTAATGGAAAATTGAATCTAAGATTTTCTACATTCTACAACGATTTTCTTTAAACTTCGTATACCAGGTATACACATAAATGCCTCTCACTTTTATTTGAAACATTTTACTACAATCTAATTTATTATATGGAGTTGCAACATTAAGCTTCCTTCCTTAGATGCTTCAATTCGGTTCAATGTATATTATATTACCTTTTAAAGCATTACTTTTATTTTTTTTCAGAAAAAAAAAATTAAAAATAACAATGTGATCCTCAGCAACTAGTACAATATATGATTCTACCGCCTGCTGGGTATTAATGGAACTAAACATTTTGTAAAAGTTTACAATTTGTCAATCAGAACTGTGAGACTTGAAATATGAGAAAGTTGTGTGATTGCTTCACAATCATTTTTTAAACTCAGGCGAACTCAACATTTGAATTAATACAATATCTCTTAAAAGAATTATAAAAATTAAATGTTTGATAAATTAATATTACTAATAAAAAAAAATGTATATACTAACGTTCCCTTTAAATTGTTTAGATTTTATTTTGTTCGTTTCGTCATATTTGAAAAGCAGGTATTCAAGAATTTACTTTGTTCGTTATCAATTGTACAAAATAAAAGTTAGCTAATGTATTACATATTTACTATTGAAATTGTTTCTTTCAATGAATAGTGAGTAAAATATGCAATCAATCTAAACTAGTTTGCAATGATTATAAAAAGATTAGGAATAGAAAAAAATTCTTGCTGTAAATAAACATTATAGAATCGAAAAAGCTTATAAATCGATTAAATATCATTTATTTGAAAACCACTAGAAATAATACTTGAAGAAGAATCATTTTTTTTTTTTTACAGACGGCTTTACTATTACATATTTGAAACAATATTTATAAATAATCGACAAGGAATTCTTTCAAAATCTTTTATTACTTTTTATTACACTTCTTGTACTTTCAATAAAGAACTTAAAAATTAAATATGATTATTCATATTTTCGTGTAATTAACACAATATGGAAGACCTTAAAAAAAAAGAAAAAGCAAAAAAAGCAAATAAGATTATTTCTGACTAATATAAAATTCCTTATTAAAAGTGTTATTTAAGGGAAATATGTAGATAAAATATAACAGTGATTTCGTAGTAAAAAAAGTTCAATGATAGTTACTGAAATAAAATCTAGTGGTGTGCTGACAAATTGTTCTTCTTACTTGGCATAATTATTTTTTATTCATGGTATGTCACTGAAGTGGCATTTTGTTAAGAAATAAATTTACCGTCACCGGTGGTCCCCCTGAATACCTAAAAATCAATTAGGTCTGAAGAATGTTTCAAATAAAAAAATGAAAAGACCAAAATTATTATTGTAATAAGTATACCAAGTTTGAAAGAAAATGTTGGAGTCTGTATAAAAAAAAAAAGAAATGGAATATTAGTAATAGTTGCTATGGGTGGTGGTTGGTTCCGCAGAGCTGGAAAACATCAGAGACATTTTCCTAGATAGTCTGCTTCATTTTGTGGTCATCGACCGGTTTCGGGGTTTCGCCCATCATAAGGATGTTTTTGTTGAACAGTGTAATGACATAGACTTGCACAGAGCAAATACAGTTGATACATCACTAAGTACACTGTGTGATGATGGGCGAACGCCCGAAACCGGTCGATGACCACAAAATGAAGCAGGCTATCACGAAAAATGTCTCTGATATTAGAAATAGAATTGAAAAATAGGAAAGTGAGAGAAAGACCCTTTCTAAAAAGTATTTTTCAGAAATCAAGGAAGAACTTCAGAACAAGTTTTTCCACTGAAATCTCAATTTGAAAATCCTAAAAGATACATCACCATTTGCTTTAACGATCGTATGAAATGTAATGTTTAGTAAAGTAAAAATTTTAAAAAAATTGTATAAAATTCTTTCATCTATTTTTTAATCTATTAATGTTGCCTATAATGAAATGCCCTGCAGATAGATATAAGGGAAAAATGTCTCTAAAATAATGAAAGCACAAAACATCTCTCCCCATAAAGTGAATTTCTCTTTTTATTATTTTTTCTTATGTCTAAAAGAAAAAGTGCCGCAAGATTTTCGAAATAGAGTTACCACAAAAGCCATATTTGATATCTCCAGGGGTTCGAAAACCATGCTGACAGAAAACAGTTTCTATATTATGTTTGTAAATAAACATCAAAACGAGAAAACAAATATCGTAGTAGTTATTTTAGGCATTACCAAGAGTGTTCACCATAAATTTCAGTCAAAATCCATAAATTGGAGAACATTTTTTTTTTTTTTCAGTTTTACACGATTTTTTTGAAAAAGATCCAACGATTTTATTTAAAATTCGTCTTTTATTTTATTTTTTTAAATGTTTTCAAAAGAAAAGTGGCTGGGTGGTTTTATGGCATAAGGTGCGTTCAACGAGGCTATAGCTCATAACCACATTAAATGAAGCAAAATATAGCTGTGGATGCTACACTTCCGAAAATAGGCAAGCTGTAACTTAATAATGCAACGCATGAGCCAAAAAGCACGCACAGTGCAAAACAAAAAAATTAAGCTTCCATTATACTATTGATAAATTATACAAACAATCAAAGCAAAAGAAATTCAAACTGTTAGAAAAAAGAATAAATAACTAATTTTTTCCTTAAAACTTCATTGATTTTTTTTTTTTTTTTTACCTTTCTTGATAGATTGAATTTTCCCTTGAAATTGCTTCCCTTATTTCATTCAATTGTCTTTGTTTTACAGCCTCAGACAATACCATTTTTGTAGTAAGATCATAATTTCCAGAATCCAGTTTACGTTCTTCTTCTACAGCAACTTTTGTACCAAATTTTTTTGCAGATGATGCATTAACATCAGTTGATTCAGAGCTGACATTTTCAGAAAATGTTCCAGATACTTCGGTAGATGTTACACTTAAACCTGATTCAGTATCTTCTTCAAAATCTGATTCATATTCCTTGAATTAATCAGAAAGAAAATATGAACAATATGGTTTTGAATTGTTTGGAAAAAAAAAACACTTCTTAAATGAAGAAATATTTTGAATCAATGGTTTAGTTTTATTGCAACGGCAATTGCAACCAGAAAATTATCATGTGTTATGCCTAACGCAAAGATTACATTTTATTTTTTGTTTTTAAAAAATGTAATTAGTTTTCGTTTCTGTATGAAACATTAATGCTGACCTGATTTGCCTTTTTAGATTTATAACACTAATTAAATCTAAATGAGACATAATTCTTACCTCAAAATCATCTTCATAACCATAATTATCATTGTCATAAAATAATTGTTCGTTTGGCTCTAATGTAGTTAACTGTTCATCATTTTGTTGCATATTTTCCTTTTGTTTACTATCTGATGAATATTTCATATCACCAGTACTTTTGTCTGGTTTGTCAGTATCTTTGATCTCTGTATTTTCTAAAAATATAATAGAAGATGTAAGGTTTTTCAAAGTGTTGATTGTTTTGTATAATTTATTTATTTTCCACTGATACTCATGCAATGCCTAACTTATGAATAAAGATGGGTTACTAATGGATAAAATAAAAAAACAAAAAAAAAAACTACTTTGTACTTTAATAAGTGTATATTTTTGATTTGATCATCAATTTGGTGCTTAAATTGTTTACATTTTTTTACTTAAAAAATAAAAGTGTTTTTTTTTCTGAATCTATTCTATAATACTAAACAATACAATTATTGTAAAGAACAGTAATTTTATGCAAACATATTCTATAATATCCAAAACTAACTCGTAGTTTTGCATTTTTAAGTCTTTTTATTTACCTTAAGTGTATACAACAAGAAAAAATGAACTACAATATCAATTATTCAAGACTACACCATTGTAATCACCGCCGGTGGAACTTAGTTTTATAATTATAAACTTTCTTTTTTTCTTTAAACTGATACAGTATAAGTTTAATAAAAGTACAAAATTCAAAGATTGAGATTCCTACACCGACCTATTGCTGCTAAAACTGATTTGTTTGAACAATTCTCAAAGTATGAATCTTCTAAGTTCTCCTTATGGGTATCCGGGAATTTTAGCTAGTTGATTTTTTTTTTTTTTGAAAGAGCTTAATAGAAAAGTTTTTAAAACATATATTCTGCAATAATGTCACAAGCTTTAGAGATTATTTTCTGGCTTCTTATATTGACAATATGTGAATTCCAAAAACCTCATTATCAACATGGTGTTTGATAATTTCAAGAAAAGTGGGAAGATCGGGTAGTTTAAATTATCATGCGTTCTTCAATACTGAATGTCCATAGTGGATTTCATTGTTTTTTTTTTTTTTAATTTATAGCTGTAACTTAATGCCGAATATGTAAAAATCACAGAAAAAGATTTGAAACATTACTTATTTGCGTAAACAGGTATTTTTTATTCTTGATTTCTATCGAAACTAATAAAGTGATTACACAATTACTAACATTGAGCACTAGTTTTAGCAAACAGTTCTAAAATTCCTAAGGATAAAGAAAGGCCAGTGATGGCAAACCTTATGGCACACGCGACCCCGAGGGTGCGTTCAAAGAATGAAAGAAAATTTTTACCGGCATGTAGACGATTTGAAAAAAATATCTGTTAGCTTTACCAACGAAATTACACCTCTCATACAAACAAACTTTCAACTCACATCATTTTAGCAGTACCAATGACTTTCTTTTACCATACTTCTGCCACAATTGCAAATTTTTGGGATAAATGACAGCACAATATGTTTCCATAAGGATAGAAGAGTCAGTCTGGTTTTAATCCATTTATTATCAGTTCGAGTTTTCTTGCAATTTATAAAAGCAAAATTTTCACTTTATTTCAAGTGTCTCGGGACTTTTTGTCATACATTTTTCTTTAATATCTTACAGTTGCTAGTCATTATTTTCCGATCGGAAATTTGTATAACAAATAGAATGAATTGATGAGTTTAGTTCAGCTGTGTGCATTACTAAAGCGACTAAACATGGAACATATGGATTACATCGAACATACATTTTTTTTTTTTAACTTCTATAGTCATTTACGCCCGGAGCCTTCTCAGTGCACTGCCTCCGGACAGTGTTCTCCTGTTACAGACAACACTGTCCATCACCGGACAGTGAGCTGTAGGGGCTCCTAGGAAGAGAAAATCTAAGGGTAGCACGGCTGGATTCGAACCCGTGATCTCCGCGTTGCTAGTCCAGCGTGCTACCACTGAGCTAATCCCTTCCCTCAAAATCTAATTAATAATCTGCATTATTTTAAGATTCTATGGTAAATTAGTAGTTGAATTTTCAATTTTTATTTTTTATTGCTTCATCTATAAATTCTTATCTTAATTTTTATCCTTAGTTAGATATTGTTTTCTGGACTACTTGTTACAATATTATAAAGTACATTATTAAACATGAGCATGTTGAATAACATAATTTAATTTCTTTGGGTGTCTAAGGTATTTGAAATTCAATAAAACTAAAGAATTTAAGGCTGAAGAGATGCAATAAGACATAGGTGGAAATTTACTGTTATTTAAAGGAGGAAATTCTCACACACACACACACACACACACACACAAAACTTTTACATCTAACAGAAATCGTTTATAAGTTTCGGATCTATTATCTTCCCGATATACAATGTAAATTTCATGAATTCGGAATATTAATTACTGATCAATGTAGGTTAGATCGAGGTTATGAGTAAGTCTTCTAGTTCTAGATAAACCAAAGTTCACAATCGTAAAGGAAAAGTTACAAAATATGCAGGCGACATTGGGATAATTTACAATACAGCGGATCTTTCTACAGTTCATTAACAAACTGTCTCGTTACAAATACAACTTTATTTTATTTTCCTTCGGAAGAGAGAACAGTTTTTGCTTTCATGTTCAAAGAACTGAATAATTGAAGATTAAACTTATTTTATTTTGTTTGTGGCTAGGATTCCTGACATCAAAAACTAAATTTTTTTTATAATACATGTACAGAATCTATGCTTCTTTATTTCACTTTTTTTTTGTTTGACAACCCATTACATGCTATAGGAGAATTTCTATGATTTTTACCTGTCAGGACTGGGTTCTCAGATGAAACCGATGGCTGGGAAGTAGCTAAGTCCATCTTTTGCCGTTTAACATCCAAAGTTTTATTAGAACGAATATTTGCAGTACTTTCTATACCAGCAACTTTATCTATTTCTTGCTTTCTAGAAGAAACTGTACGAGATTTATTATTTAATACATTATTTCTTGTTTTTATTTTGTCTGAATTGCGAGAATTAACTGTTCTTTCAGATACTGATATTTCTGTTTCAAAATCTGATTCATAGTTCTGCAACATAATGAGAAAAAAAAAAGTTATTTAATTTCTTTCAACATTTTTTTATATTTTTCGAATTAATTATTAATATAATCAATGGAATGCAAAGACAGAAGTAATGGACCTCAACATCAACTGCATTTCCTTTTTGATTTTGCGCCAATTGTTTTTCGTCTTGTAACTCATTAGAAGTTTCTTTCACCCAAGTACCTTGTCTTGAAATTTCTGGTTGTCGAGAGCTTTCATTCTCTTTTGGTGAATCCTTGGGTGTTTTAGGTTTACTTGCCTTAACATTCTGTACATAGCCTTTAGTTTTACCTACAAATGAATATTAACAAAAATATATACATATTTGGAACATTACTCGATGAATGGCAAATATCTAAGAAAATCTATGCAAGAATTTTACTTACTGACATTACTAATATTGTTCGTTTTGATCTTTTGAGATGTATTAATTGGTGCTCTTGTGATTTTCTTTTGTTCCGTATCCTTTCCAACTTGTATTCTAGATTTTGCAACCTGTTTAACATCGGTAGCCTTTTTGGGTTCAACTTTTATTCTAGGTTTCTCTGGTACAGTTTTTATATTGGTTAACCTACGTTGTTCAATTTGCACAGATGGAATACTTCTCGCTGCATTTCGCACAACATTTTTATTTGTAGTATTTGTTTTCGTTTGGGCATCTTTTTTATTAAAAATTTTATTGTCTGTTGGTTGAGCTTCACGTTTAATCGTAGGTTTATTTTCTGCTGGTTTTTTATTGACCAACATTTTCTTCTTTTCCAAATCATTTTGTGCAGCTAAAGTTTTTCTCACTTGTCCACCACCAGAAATAGTTTTAGTGTTGTCATTCTTTTCAACATTATTTACAGGCTTTTTGACTTTTAAATCTTCTTTACTATTAAGTGTGGATTTTGGTTGATTTACTTTTCTAACATTTGTTTTATTAACATTTCCAGATTTATCATTCCCTACCTAAACAAATAATGAATTATCAAATTCTATTTAAGATCACATGGAAGAATAGAAAAAGTTTACATCAACTTACCGCAATAAATCCATTAATTTCAGTAGCTCCACTACTTCGTTTTGCCATATCAACTTTTCTTACATTCTTAAAAAATTATTAAATAGTTGCTTAAAAGCAAATTAACCAGAAATACTTAACTCACGTTATTTAATAGCATTCATCACAATTAATAGCGCCAATTATTACTATTCTTTTTCTTTAATTTATAGGGACAAATAATGCACTTTATTTACTTATAAATAGAACTCTTCGCTTACTGTGTACTTTATTGTTGTACTGAAAGGTTGTCATGGAAACAATAGTGGGTCAAGCGCGTCCTTATACATTTGTGTTTGTGGTAATACATCTCTGGTATGAAGACCATTATTTCGATCAATAATTGTTTATGTACCAAATAATTTGACAGTATAAGAATAAGCATAATAATCCCAAGAGAAAAAATAAAAAAAGTGGTAAAAGTTCAGAACACGGGTCGGGTGCCACTGTATTTTAGATAAATCACTTTTTATACAGCCATCAAAATAAAAATAAAAAAAAATACTAGTTAATGTAAACAAAACAATAAATAAATCAATAAATTTTTGTTAGTGATCAACCGATTTGTTAATGCGACGTATTTAAAACATTCTGTATGTTGCGTTAACTTATGCTGTATGCCATTCTGTATGCTGCGTAAGGTGGGGAAAGTGTGTGTTTCTTTTCATTTTATTTTTTTTTTGTAACCAATATACACACATACTTGTTATATTCTACTTTTGTATGTCTCATTAATATCGCAGCTGGGTAATACCCATAATTAAATAAATAAATAATTATATTTTTGTGTTTATTTAATTGAAACAGTAGTTTTATTCCGCGAATGTTATCGTTCTATTTATATTTACAGTTTTCCAATAATTTTTACTTTTTTTTACTCCTAGTAAGCGGAAGTATTGCGATCGTGCCAGATTTTTGAAACTGAGTTTTCACCGGAAATACAATATCATGTCATGTTTTTGGGGTCCCCAGAATACGAAACAAATGTTTTTAATGAATAGTCTGTATGAGTTTATTTCCAACAAAGGAAATGGCTGGAAGCTCAAACTTGGTATACCGTTTAGATACTCCCACCGCATCACATATTTCGGGCAAAATGTAATAAGCGAAATCGCGACTTTAGTGAATGTTTTTTCTCTTCAGTTTTTCGTGATTTTTTTCGAAAACGGCTCCAACGATTTTCTTTAAATTTCGTCCACTATTTACATACATAAATGCCTATCGCTTTTATGTGAAACATTTTTCTGGGAAAATTGATTTTTGGGGGGGTTCTGGGAGAACAGTAGCGTTATGCTTTCCTCTAAAAGTATAATTTCAGTATAATAATATAATGGTCTTACCACCTACATAATATTAATGTACATTAGAAACTTTGATAGAATTCCAAATTTGGTGAAAATCGGTTAACCGTACTGCGATGTTATAGTATATGGTTTTTGAGTTTATGGAATTTTCTTGAAAATGTTTACAATGATTATTTTCTTTAATACTTGGAATACTTGCTGTAAAGATAGACGCGTATCACCTTTATTTGAAACATTTTTCTAAAAAAATTGATACTAGGCTGCTTATTGGAGTCTGTCATTTAGCTTAAATTTAATTTGCACAAGCTTTCTTGGTTTTGTCATAGAGCACTCCATATAAGGGCCGCTTAGTATACATGCAAAATACCCACCATTTTCATGTTTTTGTTTTTAACTTACAACGTCTGGCATCCCAAGACTGGATTTGCAATTTTTATTCAAAATACCGATATCTTTCATAGCAGCATACTGAGAATTCATACAGTCATACTGCTGATTGGCATACGGTTAGGCTGCGATTCCCATGCGGTCAGCATTCTGAACAGAGCCGTGTGGTGTGTAACAACAGATTTTTTTTAAATTAAAAAGCGCTTTCAGTTAGATACACGACCAGAAAAATGAGAGACTTTCTGCTGTACAGACTTACTTAAAAAGAATTGAGAATAAAAAGAAAAGAAATTAATTAATAATGTAGTTACAATAAGATAAAATTATAAACTTAAGAAAAACCGCAAAAAGAACTTTTTCGTCAACATCTAAAGCTTTTTATCATTAGAATAATAAAGTACTAACTTATTAGTTAGTACTTTATTATTCTAATGATATAAGTATTTAATATAAGTATTAACTTTATAATTTTTACTAACTGTTTGTCTTCAGTTTTATATAAATGGAAGAATCTAAACATAATAAAATGACTTTTGGGGGAAAAGCATACCCCCCCCCCCCAGTCTATAAATGAATTTATCGAAAAAAAGCTTTAACCAAAAGTGAAGGATCTCTATTTTCACAGTTAGTGTACCAAGTTTAATGAAAATCGATGATGTTTTTATGGAGAAAATCGCAAAAACTGAAAATTTAGTAAAAATACACTTTTGGTTTACTGATTTTCTTGAAACTCGGAATTTTGGCAAACTATTTATTTTTATATTATTAGAATTGTATAATAAACTAAGATGGGAGTTTAGAGGTTGTGGTTTATCTACATGAAAACATCTAAGTGTTGGCATCTGGTGGTAATTTTTATAACTAAGATTTCTTAATTATGATGTTCTCGCTAGCTGCTGTTACCTACTGGCAGCTATCTGTACCAAACATTTGTATTTACTATTTTACTGTGAAATAACTTCAATTTGCTTTTAACTGATTTATTGAAGAAGGAATTTCTTTAAAAAAACTATAATTGTTAATAACACAAAATGGATATTTAGTTGAAATTTTAGATTTTGACATTTTTCTGTTATTAATTGTAAACTATTGAATATTTTGGAGTGATAAACGATTTTATTAACACAGTTTCACTATATTTCTTTGTCAAAACAAATACAATCAAAGTATATTATTTCTAGACTATGGCATTCTTTCTATAAAGCATTCAGAAGTTTATTGAATTGCCAGTAAGATCCCTTCTTCTCCCATGATAGAAAAAACGGGCTGACGCTGGAGATAATCTGCAAAATTAAATAAAATAATAGACTGGCTTAACAAATAGAAAGTAGACTTAAACGTGCAAAGAAAGGATGCAGGTAAAAATGTTTACCCTATACAATGCATCCAACTAAAACTTTAAAAATACTAAGGTACAGTGAAAGAAAATGGAAACTCAAAAAATAGAGACGAAACCCTAAAATACTTTGGTTTACAACTCGACACAAGAGTTACCTGGATTCCACACATAACACAAAAATCAAGGCAGGCCTATCAAACTTTCAGATAGCTCTATTTCTTAATTAACAGAATGACGCCACAGAAACTGTAATGTTCTAGAATTTTCTATACATCTATAGTTACTGATCTACGCTGCCTCATATGAATGGCTGCTAATAAGACTGGAATGAACAAATTACAATACAGGAACAACCTGAACCTCTCTAGTTTACACCTGAACTAATAATCCTAAAAAAAAGAAGAGATTTAATTGGAGCCAGCATTATTCAAGGTTTAATCTCATGACACAAAAAATTCGAAGTCCTTGGCGCTAATCCTTCAGAACAATCAAACGAAAATTCCATTTTCCAAAACACACGATTATGAGCGCAAACAAAATTTAATTTTTCTGAAGTTTAACGGCCTAATAATAAACATCACAATTTATTCTTCCAATCATAGCAAACGCATTCGTATCTTTATATCACACAGAACTTAAAATTCTTTTCGTATCAGAACATGCCAAATTTCACTGCAATTGGTTCCATCAAAACTTCTCTCATCTCACCTACATCTTTAGAGCAAACCTACCATCATCCAAAATCCGCCAGCCATAAAAAAAATAATTATCGAGCGTCATAGCCACACAATCAGCTGACTGACTGATGGTGATCATCACACGATGACTATTGTTCATGACATTATTACATTTAAGAAAATAAATTTCTTGTTTCTTTGGGTAGGCCAATGTAGTGGCTTTCGTATAATTCTTTGATACCAGCATTGTTATTGTATTTCTTTTTTTATTTGGAAAGTAGAATGTAATTTGATTGCTGTTTATAATTTGGCTGAACATTGAACAATAATCTGGTGCTCCTAAAATTAATTAATATAGATAAAGTTATTTGAAGGGAGGCAAGGATTCAGAATTCACTTTTGCTTAAGTACTAGGTTATCGGTTTGTTGACTTTGTCTGTTTAGTTGCCTAGATATGATCAATCTTTATATGGAGTAAGTTGGATGGAGAACATATCAGAAGACATGCGCTAGAAAATATAATAGAGAGAAATCGGGGTCAGTGCACTATCGGTATTGAATATTATAATATTATAGTTACATTGTTGAACAGACGTCACCATTAGTTATTGGCTTTATCAAACTTTGAAATAATCTTTGAACAAATAACTTTGAATCAATCATAATGTTTTTTTGTATAAATATTCCCAAAAAAAGATGCACCTCATAAGTTAACTCTTTATTTATTTTATTAATCTGTGTTGAGAACTTCGCCAAAATTCGAGGCTTATTCAATAAGTAAAGATAAATCTAGCACTAAGGTTCTATTTTCTTTCGTTAAGACAATCTTCTTAGTCCTTTCTACCTAGTCTGCCCATCCATCTAAACGGGTTTTACTTTCGTGATAATTTTCGGGTTAAAGTTTTTAATCTCATTTGTTCTTAAACATTGATGGACTTCTTGCATAGGTTGATCCTTGTAACTGTCCTCTGTAAGTGAGAGAGGAGTTAGTCGGGCATCTTGGAAAGAGATAAACAGGGCCGTTCCATAGGTTTACGCCACCCAAATGCGAAATTTTTAAGCGCCCTTTCCCCATAAATTTTTTTTTAAAAAATCCGAGGATTATTGCACACAAGGGGAACGTTTATTAAAAAAATCCACCAAATGATAGTATGAAAAGTTTTTATTTATTTCTTATAAAGATGTTCTTCTGACTTTCTTTACAGAAAAATCTCCTATGATATCTTTTAAATCCAAGTTGTTACTTATTTCATTTTCAATATTTAAAATGGACAATTTTTTTTTTTAATTTTTCTTGTGGCATTCTCAATCGTAAGTGATTTTTTTATTAATTTTAATTTTGAAAAGTACCCTTTTCCAGAAGTTATCTCTATGTTTACTATACTTAACTTACGAAATCATATTATAAATCGTAATTCAAATCCGATTCGGTTGTAGTATAGAAGACAGTTTTTAAGTGGTACATCGCAATTCTGTTATCACTTAGCTGGACAATAAACATTAAATCTGCTTACATTTACTGCATGAACCAAAGTATAGTACGGGTAAATGGTTAATGTTTTAAAACGTGTTTGTTTAAGCCGCCCGGGTTTTTTGGTCCTTTGCTGTAGAGATAAATGAAGAGGAAGTTAGTTTGATTCGCTCTTGCTAAAAAATGAGCCTAACGAAGTGGATGGCATAGCAAGGCGTTGTAATAGATTCCCATGGACAGCGGTAAAGAGGGTGGCCTGGGTAATTTTGGAGTGATGGACTGGAGAAGGAAGTGACGGGTCGTGATCTGAAGGGCGGCTTTTATTTTTTTTCTGAATAGGATTCTGATCTTTAGGAATTTTCTCGAAAATAATTCCACTGATTTTTTTTAAAGTATTAGGAAAACTGATTTCTAGGGGAGATTCTGCAGAATCTGGGTTGCTAGACTTTAATTGCCAAGTTCTGCTGAAAACTGATGGTTTACAAAAACCAACAAGTTCTACTACATAATACAAGTTCATTAGGTATCTACATTTATTAGATGATAAGTGAGTATATTATTTATAATAAGGCCAAGAAATTGTTCAATAAAAACATGTATTTACCTGAAACTAACTTTAAAAGCACGTGATGTAGCTATAAACTGTAATGAACGGTAAATAATTTTTGTATAGCTGTCAAACATAGAATCTTGCTTCTATTGGCAAACAGTGAAACTTTTTTAACTAAGTTTATTGAGGCTTGATTAAAAATTCTATTATATCTGTATAAATATAATATTATTAATTAACACACTTCTTAGAATTTTCTTTAGAAAAACTGTCAACAATTCTGTTTGCTCTCATTAATTTTTGGTTGCAATAAATTAGTTACAGATTTATTAAAACATATATTAGCAAACAATAATTGAATAGAATGCAAGCTACTGGAAGCTCAATGTTCACATTTGATGAAAGCCGTGATTCTATCAGAAGAGGCTTGGCCAATTAAACACCAAAAGTTGATTTCCAAGGACTTAATTACACTGTCTGTTCCAATTCGACATATCCAATATACCACCTAAATTAGACTCGTATTAAATTCGGAAACTTAATCTGTTTACATAATTACACAGATTTTGTATAATATTATTTATTGTTTTCAATGTTTTTATTTTGTTATTCTTATTACGAATTTATTTTTTAATAATTATATTTATTTTTAAATTTTCTATTCTTCACTGTTAAATATAGGCAGTTTACTTCTCAAATTAAAATCTATTTATTATTCTACATCATATTTATTTTTCAGCATACGATCTAAATTGTCAATACTATAATGTATAAAACGTCAATACTTATGCATATATTAATTAATAGAAAAATATGTATAGTTTGAAATTTATTTCTATTAATTAATAATGTTATATTCAAATGAACTCAATTAAATAAGATCAGAATTTTGTGCATTTTTCTGAAAAATAATTAATCAAATAGTTTAATGAAAGAAAATTCACTTAAATACCTGAAAATCATTAAAATTATAAATTAATATTTATCGATGGTTGTTACATGTTTTTTCTCAATAGCGCTTATTACCGCTTCTAGCTTTTAGTAGAACCTCAAGACCCCGATAAGCGATTAGATTTCATCTTGCGAAACTGTATCCCCATACTTCAACAAGAGCAATTCGGAGCTGATCTAGTCGTTGTGGAGGCGAAGAATGTCTAAACGTAAAAAAATATATATTTTTCATAGAGTTCATGACGGGATGACATGCTGGACAATTATTTGCGCTTAGAGATCCATTGATATTTGAGATGGTGTAATAGATAAACCAGATAAACAATATTGCATATTATTCACTAAAACATCAAAAAGATTAAAATCTTCTACTCTATGTTAAAAGCGACAATTTTTTCGTCAACATCTATCTATGGTCATTGGCGCCCGGAACCTTCTCGGTGCACTGCCGGATTCCGGACAGTGTTCTCTCGTTACAAACAACACTGTCCATTACCGGACAGTGGAGCTGTAGAGGCTTCTAGGAAGGAAAAACCTAAAAGGCAGCGTAGCTGGACTCGAACCCGGGACCTCCGCGTGGGAGTCCAGTACGCTAACCACTTAGCTATTCCCTTCCCTGACAATAAATTTATCTGAAAATGTAGATATAAGCAATTTTAATAAACTTAAAACGTAGATAAAACCACACTTTGAAGGGTATAAACCCAAAAAAATCGAATATATTAAGTCGAGAAGATGTTAATAAATTTATGACTGAAGCTCTTGATAAAAAATACAACGTATTATGTGGAAATACGTGGAAGGTATTTTTTTTTTTTTTAATCTATTTTAATATTATTTCAGATTAATTGAAATTATACAGTTTTTTTCATTAGGTTGTCCTAGTTATGGGAATAGTAGGAGCATGTAGATGCAAAGAGCTGGTAAAAATGAGTCAAACATATTAAACAGAATGGTGATATATTAAATGTTGACATTCATAATAAAAAACAATGCTTCACATACTTAAACTGTAGCAGTACAAATTTTCTCCATAAACAACAGATCTCTATATTAAATACATACATAGCACTTTGGCCTTCACATATGACGCTTTTTGTAAATTATAAATTGGGAAAATATAGCATACAACCTGTGGGCAATTAACATATTATCCAAATTCCCTTTATGTTCGCCAGCTTTAATTTATCAAACACCGAAACTTTCACTAGTTACTGCTTTAGGCGTACTATCAACATCTATAATTGTTACTCCTACCTAAACTACACGGATTTTAGAATAGTGCAACCGTTACTGAAGGTTATGTAGACCAACCGATGTCAAACAAAATAAGTACAGCCAACATATTTCTGCAGGAGATTCACACTCGTCACAAGCCACATTTACAAATGTTGCAAATGATTCCATATTTCTAGAGAACGAAAATGCCAGGCCAACCGACAATAATTCTTCCATCATCAATATTATGGACGAAATCGTACATTTAATATGACTATTAACCATCAAACTTCAAAGTTATGAATAAAGACCATTCTTGTTAATTTATTGACTAATTCTTATGAATTTGTTGACTTGTTTTTATTTAGTAGTAATTACTGTTGTAGAAAAAATTGTAGTATTTATTCTAGAGAAAATTTGTTTACAACTCTCGTTCAGTTGCCACACACTCTAGCGCTTATGTGGGCAAATCTGAAACTCGAGTGTGTAAAAGCTACCATTTTCTCTCTTGTCAAATAAATCACTATTTTTGGTGTCGCTGGATTTCTCTCCTTAACAAAATGTTGCAAAATCTAACGATTATTTTTTGATAAAATTTACTGTTTTTGAGAAAAATGTGAAATATTTATATTTCATGTAAATCAATCTTTTTATGCTTTATAAAATTTTATATTTAACTACAACTATCAAGAAAATAAAACAATGAATACAATTTATTTATAAATTTTGTAATGTAATTTTTATTAATATATGTAACTTAATGTAGGTAATTTTTAATTTTTAAATTCCCTTCCCGTTTATAGAATATTAATTTATTATTATTATTATTATTATTATAAAGTTTGTTATACATCAATGAATAGAACAACACACTGAGAACATTCATAATCCTTGTTTTTGTTAATACAGATAATGTCTCAGTAGAAAATAAAAATTTAATTCGAACGAAATTTGTTTAAAAATTCAGTTTTTGGCCTTTCAATCTAAGGCTACCAATTGAATAATTCGATAACAACAAAGCAATTTTATCTTTTAAAACTTAAAATAGTATATTGTATGCATTTCCGGTAACTAAATCTAGACCGGATGTACCTATATCTATCAATAAATAATACTCTGAACAAATGGAAATGAGATGCAACACTAATTGTGTTACATATAGGAAGTGAGTTCCTGTTTTTTCTTTATCCTTTGTCACAAAAAAATATATAAAATCATTCTCCTAACTGTAGGCCATGTCATTTCCTGTTTGTAACTTTCCATAGTTGATGGGTAAAAACACTTGTTATGGTGTAATAGAATGAGTTTATCCAAAATAAATTGCTTTTACAATTTATTGAGTTTAAAATATTGGTAGAAATTTACAAATTCCTGGATGATGGTGTTGCTGGCAACCTGAACACCGTTACCAGGATATGGATGTTTCTTCCAATGGATTACGGTTCTTTGCAAAGTTTTCTAAGCAGGCAATAGAATGGAAGAATGTTTAAAGGGTGCATGCATTTTTTGACGAAGAGTGGTCAAGTATATGGAGGAATGGCAACTAAGTTGAATATGGTAGCTGCAGCTATGTTCACTTGATGTTGTGAGGGTTTCCAGTGACCGAATGACTAAGTTCATTTTCTTTATTTTGATCTATTTTCTCTAAATTTGATCTTCACCTGTAGTTACTAACCCTCACTAACAGGGCCATAAATCTTCCGAAGGACATTCTAACGAAGAGCTGCAGGATCCTTTCATTTCCTTTAGAGCTAGCCCACGCCTCAGAACCATATGATAAAAGGGCCGAATGGGCGTCTTGTAAAGAATAATTTTTGTATTCCATGATACAATTTGCTCTTAGTATGTCCGCTGATCCCGAAATAACATTTGTTTCAAAATCTACACAGACTGTGGAATGCTGTACCCGTCCGCTGAATGTAGGCCTTACGAATCACATATTCTAGCAAGAGGTTAAAGCGTAAGCATGATAAGGTGTCTCCCTATCTTACACTCTAACATTGTCATCTTTTAGTCGGATCAGTTTCGGTGGGATATTCATGTCGACGAGAGCCTTGTAGAGTTCTTCTCTTCGAACACTATAACAGACTTCTCTTCCTAGGAGCCTCTACAGCTCTCTGTCTGGTGATGGACAGTGTTGTCAGTAATGAAAGAACACTGTCAGGAGGCCGGCAGTGCACTGTGAAGGCTCCGGGCGCAAATGACCACAGATGTTGAGACGCCTTAAATTTTTAAAAAACAACAACTATAACAGACGCACCTGAAATCAACAATAGATGATGGGTTTGGAGGTTATACTCCCTACCTTTTTCCAAGATCAATCAAAGGGTAAATATTTGATCTATAGTTGCTTTGTTCCCTCCGAACCCACATTGGTATTTGCCTATCTCTCTCTCAGGATATGGCACAAGCCTAGCGTATAGCATACTAGAGAGAATATTTTGTAGACGCAATAGAAGGATCGATAATTGCTACAATTTAATGAATCTCCTTTTTTTTAAGGATTGGGCATATGACTGCCTTTCCCCAAGATTCGGGCATTACTTTGCTTGTTCAGACTTTCAGATATTTCTCTCAGTTCTTTAGCGAGCTCCTTTCCACCACTTTTAAACAACTCCGCGGGCAAATTGTCGCGATGCCAGGGGCTTTGTGATTTTTCATTTTATCTATGATGGCCTTAATCCCTTCATCATCGGATGGTTCAATGTCGTCTCCAGTAGGGATCATTATCCCCTTTTCCGCGCTCAGATTATGCTTCAAAATTTCACTCTCCTAGGTCGTGATCGAGCCATCCTCTAATCTACAAGCACCAGGTTTTAGATTGAATAGCGCTCTTGCCTGATTAATATTTTAAAAAATTCCCTGCTGTTCCTATTCTCTCTATGTACTTCCAATCCCGCTATTTGTTTTTTTCACATTCCCTTTTTTTCCTTTTATGTAGTTTTCTTTCTAACCTTCTTTTAGTCTATACACCTCCCTGCTGCTCTGGTACCCTTTCTCAATATCATTTGATTATAAGCTTTATTCTTTTCGTCGGTCACTCTTTTACGTTCATCGTCAAACCAGTAAAAACGACCTTCTTGACTTTTCACCAGAACCATATTCCTGTCCATATTTTTTAGAGAACTTACCAACATAAGAATGAGAACACAGTCATTTACCTAAATAGCTTTATAACTTTATAATCAAAGTAATAGGTACAGATACATTTTGTTCCTATGTAAATGGAATAGATATTTTGCTTTTTTTCTTTTTTTTTTTTGTTAGCATGGTTAGATGCCTTAATGGTTACTCTTTTCCATGTTGTATTAATGTTAAATGAATTTAATTAAAATAACATGCACATTGTTTATTGCTACAAGTTTATTTAAGCCCGTACTTTCCCGAGTCTTTAATAAAATACTCCAAGTTCATGTTCTAAATTAGGCATCTTGACAAAAGAATACAGCAGTAAGTCATATTTCCATAACAATTTGGCTTACAATGCTACTAAAGTACAGTCGTAACTCTATTTACTGATAATCAAATACTATTTTCTAATGATTTCATCGCTCACTGTATAGTATTTTATCATTATAGTTGAGTGCAAAAATATCAAGTAGTTTCATGAAAACTACATATTTTATATTTCTACCACAAGACTTAATATGCGTCTCCTGAAAAATGCAGTTTATCAACTTACGACACTATTTTGATGGGGGTGCGAAATGAAGCGTACTAATTATAGACATTACAATGCCATTTCATGTTTCATTAAATAAAAGTTTGATATTAAACCTTTTTGGTTCAATAACACCATAATATTATCTACAAATTTAGAAAGTTGTAACAGCTTTCAGATTTATCTAATGTGTGAATATATATTTAACTTGATTTTTTATTTATTTTTATCTTGATTTAACTTAATTTAATGGATAGGCGAATTATTTTATGCCTTGATATGGCAAATAATAGAATTGAAACACACCAGAGTGCACTGAATGAACAAGTACCGTTTATAAACGGTAGAGTGAATTAGTGGTTATGATAAAGTTTGCATTAGGCTGAATTGCTTATTATTTTTTGGCAATAGGCTTCAGTTTAACAGGAAAATATCAAAAAACTTGGAATTTATATAGCAAGATATAAGAAAGCTGGATTGTTCCATCAGTAAATGTTCCTCCTTTTCTATTAAAAAAAATATAACTTATTCTATTAAGAAATTAAAAATGCATACAATTCATTTTATTTTATAATAAAATTGCTCCCAAAACTGAGAAAATGTCTATGATTTCTTTCATTTTTCTTTTTGTGTTTTTTTTTTTAAATTTTCAAGCAATAATTATTCTTGTTTCATTTATCTTTATGTAAGCCTTGATTTACTTCCAGAAATACTTGTTGTCTTCCATATTTGTTCGACGCTGAAATGTGTGCTTTTTTCCCCCATTGCTTGGCCCAGTGACTCTTATACTTGGAGTCAAGTTAATGCTGACTCTGAGAAGGTTACTACAAAGAATTGTCTGTCTTTAGTATAGCAGACTTTAACCAGGATGTCTTTGGTTAGCTAAACCACCAAAACCTCCATTTGTTAGGTTATGCCATTTAATATATTTAACCTGCAGAAAAAAAAAGTTTTTTTTTTTTTTTTTTTAAAGAATAGTAAAAACAATATGTTTCTGGAATAATACAAAACTAAGATTCGCAAAGTTCAAAGTTTAAATTGATGTTCCTAAAAGACTGACAAATACTATGTTTTATTAATTTACCCATTGGACAAATTGAAGGAATGGGCCTAGACATATACCGAGGTCTGCGCGGCAGACTCCCAGGCGCGATGGCGAACGGTGAGGCGAAAATCAGAAGCGAGTAAAAATGGCAAACGTGAAGAAAAATTTAACTGTAATAAGAAATAATAACCAAAGCAGTCCAGTGCTATCCTTAGATTTGTTCTTCCTAGGAGCCTCTACAGCTCACTGTACGATGATGGACAGTCTTGTCTGTAGCGAGAGAACACTGTCCGCAGGCCGGCAGTGCACTGAGTAGGCTCCGGGCACTAATGACCATAGATGTTGAAGCGCCTCAAATTAGAAAAAAAAATTAAACAAAGGCGAGACTTCACCTTTTGATGACTGCGAATGCTGACACAAAGGCGAAGAAGTGATAGGCGGAAGGTGGGAAAGGAAGCTGTAGTGTGTGTGTGTGTGCGTGTGTATTTGGGCGGGTGCGAGGGCGTAACGAAGTAAGGAAGAGGTGTGGAGAAGGGAGAAGAGAATATTTTGTGGCAGCGGATGACGCTATTGTAATGAGCGGCTGATGGTGGTGCAACATCCTCGGGCGAGGAAGGTGAGTAATCCTGACGATCATGGCGAGGAAAGACGAGTCTTGTGTTCAAGAAGGCAATGAATATTAAAGGCGCGAATGAGGCGAATAAATGTAAAGGCGAACTATACACTGGCAAACAGACATACAGATGTTAGCGTTTAGAGCACCAGAAGAAGAGTGAGAGAGTAGACGGGCGGTGACCCGAGCGATCGGAAGTAGAGAGGGAAAACATATGGTAGGGTGCAATAATGATCCGGAAAGTGGGCCCTAAAATAGCATAGCAAAAAAAAAAGGGGGAGGAAGAAGACGGGAAAGAAGGGCTTAGTACTTCTAAGAAGGCGCCCACATGCACGGGCGGGCGCGCGCGCGTGGGGAGTGTTGTGCGTAGTAGTGTCCGCACACACCGACCAAACACTGAGGAAACTTTAGAAAATGCAATTCCACGGCACTAATAGACTAGGCTATAGACTGGAGATTGCCGGAATTTGGGATTAGTGCTGACCGCGACAAAACCACCCACCCACACACACACACACACACACATGTATACTAGTCGCTAGAAACATACGACCGTATTTTCAACCTCAAAGCATGTACCCGGTGAAAACTCAATTACGAAAATTTATACGATCGCCAAAGAAATTTCATCAGGATTCTTACCAGAATTAGTAGAAAGTAAAAATTCCAGCTTTTATGAAAATTCTTAAAAAAACTTTCTAAAGATACACTTTCAGATTTTCTTCAAATTTCCTTCAAATACTACCAATAGTTCTAACGTAATATTATATTAATGGCAATACCATCCGTTGTAGTGAAATTGCTTTAAAGGGAAAGCTTAACGCTACGTCCCCTCCCCCTCCCCAATCTTCCAAAAAATGAATTTCTTCGGGAAAATATTTCAAATAAAAAATCGTTGATCTGTTTTCGTGATTATCACGCAAAATTCGGTTTTTCGTATTTGATAAATTTTGTTCACACACACATACAAATGTTTGCTAAAAATATTTACACTTTCTCTTTTACTCCTAATAAGAGGAATGAGTATGATAACATACATTCTTATTAACGAAATGTATGTTTTGTCTGTCGTGCATGGGTGTTTATGAACTAAACATATCCAGAATAAAAAAATATCACGGGAAAACTCAAATTTAGTATTTAGTTTAGGTATACTAACACCGCATCTGACAGAAAGTTTCGGGTAAAATTTGTTAAGCGAAAATGCAACTTCACTAAATGTTCTTTCAATTTTTCGCGATTTTTTTCAAGAATGACTTCAACGATTTTCTTTAAACTTCATATACTATTTGGACACATAAATGCCTATCACACTTAGACAACCGGGAAAATTTAGTGGTTATTATTATTATTATTCAAGGAAGGAGAGGGCAAAACCCTAAGCTATCCAAAGCCTCCCTGGGCCCATGTAGCTACCCCTAAGGAATAACAACTACTGGGGGCCTGGAACAAGAGTCCAGGCCCAGGTTTCACCCATCTAAGTTTCACCACAGACCGAACAAATCGGATCAAAACCTTAAAAGGACATAGCTTAAGATCCTCTACCGATATCCTATTCCGGCCGAAGGTCCTAAACCTAATCTCCTCAGACAATCCGTCATTAGATGCATGGGTGTTTCCTTCTCCGTCTCACAAACTCTACAAAAGGGGCCAGGCATGAGTCCCATTGTATAGAGATGTTTCCTTAAACCACAATGCCAACCAAATGAAGAAGCAAACCAGATGCCTGAGAGAGGTCCATGAAAGACATCGGATCCCGCTACTCAAAACTCCGTTCGGACCCCCAATGAGCATCTTAGACTGCCGACAACCCACTCCACTCGTCCATAAGGATGAGTGCTGCGAGGTCATCCATGTCTGGAAGCCTGACAAACATATGCCAGAAGACACACCAACATCAGGCTCGGGACCAATGAAAGGGGGAGAGGCGCCTAATTTGGCAAACCTATCCACCTTCTCATTCCCAAAGGTTCCCATACAGACCAGAAGCACATCCTTCAATGAAGAAAGTTCTTCCAGTCTTTTAGAACATTCCAACACCAATCTGGATGTGAAGACACATGAGCTAAGCGCCTTCAACGCAGCCTGGCTGTCCGAGCAGATACAAATACCTTTTAAATTAGTGTTATGCACCCTCTCATCCAAAATACAACAAAAATTTAGTGGTTACTGGGGTAACGGTAGAGAGTTAATAAGCTGTCCTCTTAAGTACAATTTCAGTGCAAAGAATTGTTCTGCATCCTCTAAAGTATTAATATACATTATAAGCAAACACTAATACTCTAAATTTATAGAAAATTCGTTAACCGGATGTGTGATTTTTACAGGATAGGTTTTTTTTTTTTTTTTTTTTTTGAATTATCTCGAAAAAGACTACAACGATTTCCTTTAAACCTGGAATACTAACTGTGCAGATAATAACCTAATACATTTAATTCTAACAATTTTTCTGCACGGCCTGTCTGGATATTACTGATGCGATGAGAACAACACCGTCGGTGGCACTGGAGATGTTGCTAGGGCTAACCCCTCTTCAGTATGTGGTGATGGGTGAAGCGATGAAGGGCTACCTTAGAATGAGGTGTAAGGGAGAATGGGTGAGAACCTTTCGGGGGATCACACTAGGATCAAGGATGAGATTTGGCGAGTAAACCGATTTCTGCTATCTAAACTCGATGAGACGAGCAAGAAATTGGGATTTGAGAGGGATTATGAGATCAGTATTGGTAGTACAGGGGATAATAACCTCACGAGGCCAACGGAGGCGGGTAACGGCATTATTCGCTGTTATTCAGATGGCTCTAGGCAGGAGGGGCTGGCCTGTCAGGAGCGGGAGTATTGTTGCAGGAGTTGGATAGAGGGAGTTCAGTGGCCTTGGGTGGTTTGGCCACTGTCTTCCAGTCTGAGGTGGTTGGCATTATTGAATGCTGCCGCCTCGTGGGGGAGTGGCGGGAGAGATCAAAGAGGTGGGGATTTTCTCTGATAGTCAGGCCGCACTGAGGGCTTTGAGCAAGCCATATGGTGGAGATCGAAACTAGTGGGAGAACGCAGGAGAAGGCTTAACCGCTTTGGCTCGGAGGGGTAAGGTGCGTCTCTATTGGATACCCGGTGTATCCCACAAATACCGTTTTCTACTTAACGCACCTCAAAACATGTATTTCCGGTGAAACACAATTTAGAAAATTTGACACGATCGTAAAACTTTCTCTTGCTAAAGGAGTAAGAGAAAGTAAAAATTAGATGTGGGTTTAAAAGATGAAACAAAATATAGATTATTGAGTACAAATCTTGGAATTACGAAGTTCAGGTAGAATTTCAAAGCCTAACGATTGAACATTAGGAGTTCTAAAAGTGAGGTCAGGAATCTGTACCATGGTGAGGCCAAGTTCATTGCAACAGAAAGCGGCAACAATAGGAATCAGTTCGTGGCAAGAAAGATTAGTGAATTTATCTGAGACTATTTGTTTCTGAAAATGTGGGCTTGATTTGGATATGTAATTAGGCGCCCTGATAACCATTGTCCTGATCGACATTGGTGGTCTTAGTTGATCCATTTTCCGCCAAAATTTGTGGAAAAAAATTGAATGAACTAACGTGAGTTTGTTACCATATTCTTTCCCCTGAGGTAATTTTAGGAGCAGCTGTTGCCGTAAAATGTCTATGTTTAATCTCGTAAAGATAATGTATATAACGGCTATGAGAAGGAGAGAATTGGGTTTAAGAGATGAAATAAACTGGCGTAGTGCTGAACACTGTATAGTGAAAGAGAGACACAAAACTGGCAGAACTTTACACGTATAATAGAAATTAGGTAGCGAGAGATTTAGGCTGAGTGAAGAGAAAAGTAGTAGTTAGTTGCTGACTCTTTGTTAACTGTTATAAGACTGTCCCTTGTAGGGCTAGCTTGGCTGTACATATACAGAGTCTACTTAGGATCCGAAGAGAGGGATCCAAAGCAGACAGAGAAACGTAAAATTAAGAATCTCACTCGCTACTTAGGCCAGACTAGAGTGGGAGACTCTGTGTATATACAGCTGAGCTATCCCTATAAGGGACAGTTTTACAACAGTTAACAACGAGTCAGCAACCAACTACTACCTTTCTCTTCACTCATTCTAAATCTCTCGCTATCTAATTTCTATATACGTGTAAAGTCCTGACAGTTTTGTGTGTCTCTCTTTCTGCTTTTTAATACCTCAAATCCGGATCCCAATACTTGTGTGCAAGAATTCTCTGTTACATTTTGGTATTCTGCAAACAAGAAAAGTCATATAAAAAAAAAAAGGTTGGTAATAAAAGAGACTAAAAATCCTTTAATTCCATGTCAGTCAGTTTGTGAAGATGATGTAAAAAGATGCTATAATATAACCACAATAAGAAAAAAAAACACATTTTTCCGGAGGCAAAACGCGCCTTGAAATTAAAAAAAAAAAAAATAACAATTCAAACGTAAAAAAAAAAAACCGACACGTAAATATGTCGCATCTCAAACTTATATTTTGAATTGAAACGGAGTCATTCCATATCAATAGATAAAGGAAAAACAATTATCCATTTTTGACAGAAAGCTGGATCAAATTGCACTAACTAATTAAACACTATACAAACAATTGTAGATCTACTTCTACAAAGGTAGATATCTAGTTAGAAACGCAATAATAAGGGGCTGAAGGGATTGGATTAGCTCCAATGGTAGCGCGCTAAATTAGCTGAATGGTTATCGCAATGGTCCCATGGGCGAAGTGCCGGGTCGAATTCAATGCTGCTCTTAGATTTTCTCTTCCTAGAAGCTTCTACAGTTCACTGCCCGGTGATAGCCAGAGAGCGACAGTGCACTGAGAAGTTGCGGACACCAATGATCTTAGATGATGATACATCAAAAAATAAATAAAATAAAAATAAGAGGCTGAATTTTTTAGTGTATCTAAAATTTAATCTAATTGATAAATTAGAAGGACCTACAGGAGCATGAGTGATGAGTTGTACTCCTTCAGATTGGTCATCTTCATCGTATCCTAATTCATTTCCATCTCCTTGGACATTTCTTGAAGGTTGTGAATCATGATGTTTGACTAACGCTAATTCTGGATCGTCAAATCTCATTGGACTCAGTTCTCCTTCACCATAATAATTCAAATCTTCACCGACTATGTTTTCATTTTCTTCTTCTTCTTCCTGTTCTACATCATCGAATTTCTCATGTATTCCTGACTCTTTAGTACCATTCTTAGTCGCATTTTCCTTCCTGAGCAGTGCCCTATTTTCACGATCGGCAATCCAATTGTTCAATGTCCTAACCACCAATGCTTTAGGATTATGTCTATTCATCATTGAATAAAAATTACTATCACTTTCTTCGGCTCCTTCATCACTATAAACAGTCTTGTCATCGTCTTCATTTGCTGGAAAACAGCCACATTCAATTCCTCTTCGATTTCTATCGTCATAATTGACATCAGTCCATTGACTGGATGGTATTATGTCTTGAATTCGTTCGTCATTGTTAAATACAAAGTTAGGATTAATATTTTCTGAAGGCTCACTGATATTGCTTTTAGTCCTGCTCAAGTTAGCCGAAATATCATTATTAGGCTTAGCTTTACTCACTTGTGAATTTATTATGTTAACATTTTTCGCCTCTGACAATTTTTGATCGACATTTCTAGGTGATTCACTGACTGCTTTACTGTTTTCATGCTCCCCCATTTTTGGAAGGGTTTCAGAAATATTTGCGTTGTTATTTGTGACATTATAAGATGGTTCATTTTTTATTGATTGAGATTTAGGGAAGTCTTGTGGTGAATTTAGCGAAGAAGCCTGATCAGGAACTTGTAGTTCTTGAGAATTTACCCCATCATTCTGAGGTATTCTAGAATTACCAGTTTGTTGATTGTAACCGCTACTACTTGCATTAGACAAGAACGATGGATTGTAATCGTTGTTAGATACATCTGGAACATTGTTAATTGCATTTATTTGATCTGACTGTTTTGGTGTCTCTGTTGGTGCACCAGCATCAAATACATTTCCTGTTGAATCCGTATTATCTAAAGGGTTATTTATAACTGAAATAGCTTCGGCCAATAACATGTTTTTAAATGAAGTTGGTGATATTTTTAACAGACTACTTGTGGTAGTAAGCAATTCTGTCTTTTCATCATTCCACTTATTTGAATTATTTATATAAGACGGTACCGCTTTATGAACCTTGTTATTAGACTTGTTATCTAGTAAAAGATTACTCATTGTAACAGCAGTGATTAAGCACTCGGTATTGAGGGGAAATGGTGTTGCATTGTTGGCTGTAGTTAAATAAGGTTGCTGGCTCGCTTGAACTGCTCCAGCGGGTAACATGGCCATAGGAGTTGGTACTGAAAATACTGTCACCGTGTTTCTTACCGCAGTTCTCTCTGAAGCTGGTAATATTTTCATCATGTCACTAGGAGAATTATAATTAACTTTATTTCTCACCTTTGATGGAACTTGCAACCGTTTATTCAAACCGAATCTCTTCCTTCCTTGATTAATCATAGCGATATTACTTCTTCCTTGTCTTGGCTTTTTCTCAGGTAGAGTATACTTATCCATATAGATATTTGATTGATTGACCATAGAAATTTCCTTAGTTGCTTCTGTAGCCTCCCATTGATTCTTCTTTGAGCTTCTCATTATTTCTTCTTTCAGCCTGTCATTACTGTTTACAGGAAAATAATTTGGATGCCCTTGTTCATACTGTCGTAACAATCCATGATTTTGAACATTTCCCTGTTGATAAAAATTGTGTTTCTGGGGATTTCCCGCATTAACATTTTTTTCATGAAATTCATCGCTTCTTTGACCATATTTTTCATTAGAATATGTATTTGTTTCCATTTTTCCATTGCGTACAATATTATTGAAATCTGACCAATGATATTTTGAATACTCATCATGTTTTCCGCCTGAATTTGCTGAAAAACGACAATTGTTTCTATTATTTTGTATACCATTCACTTGTGAAAATTTATAATTAGGAATATCTATTTTATTTGGTATATTATAAGTAGGCATATTAGGTGCTGATGGATATTTATTAACAATATTGTCATAAAATTTCTCATTTGGATATGTTAAATTAGGTTGATTATTTATGTTAGGTTGATTTTCTGAAATTTGTTTACGAGAAGTATCAAAATTTATTAGTTTTTGTATAGAATTAAATTTTTGAATATCTGTCAGTGATTTTTCTGTTGGTGGCTCTTCTACCTTATCATCATGCGTCAATTCTAACGCTTCTTTTACAATATTTTCATTTCTTGTTTTTTGAATATCCAATTGCCTACTATATGCTTTTTGAGCTTCATCATTGACATTTAATTCAATATTTTCCATTCTATCACTATTATTTCTATTGCCAATGTTTATATTGTCTTGTGTTTGGAAATAAGGGCGATTAGCATTCATTTGTGTTTGGAAAGAAGGACGATTATCATTCATATGTGTTCGCAAATTGATAAAATTATTTCTATGACGAAAATTTGGTATACCATTTCCTTTGACATATCTTTTATCATCCCATGCTTGGTTATTATGGTTTATATATCTTTGAAGTTTCATATTATTCTCTGATATTCTCGGTGGTTGATTATCCAAAGCATAATCAAACTGTTTTAAATATTGTTTATTTTTTAAACTGCTAATGCTAATTTCTTTTGGATTTATTTTTGTACGATATCTAGCAAAATTACTGAATACGGATTGTCTTCCTTGTGGTGGCAGGAATTTTCTCTCATCTGATTGTCGATTTCCCAGCCAATTAGCATTATTATTATTATTTTCAATGTTTAAGTTTTCATTTTCACTATTTTGGCATGAATTTGGATTTTTATTGTTTTCAATGTCATTGGTTTGTTGAAACTGATTGGCATCGACAATGCAAAAATTATTCTTATTATTATTAAAAAATTCCACACCATTCACTTCACTTTTTGGGAAACCTTTTCCAAGTTGGTGTATCACTTTATTATTGTAATAATTATTATTCCATGATAGTTGTTTATTTTTGTTGGCTGGTTGTTCGGCTGAGGTAATTGCAGCTCTTTCATATTGTTCATTAAAATTGGCTTCATTATCATAATCTATATCTTGTTCATGAACGAATTTCAATGGGCCAACTCCTTCTACAGCTTTACTGGCTAACATTTCAGTAATCTCTGTTGTTGACCAAGATAATTCCTCTTTTAAATTTTGTTCATCATTGACTTTTACTTCATCATTTACCATAACTTCATTATTCAGCAGATGCTGGTCAGACTGTATGACTTGATCGGATCTATTTTCAAGCAGATCATTTGCGATTGGTTCTCTGGAAAAGAAAAAAAAAAAAAAGGAAAGAATTATGACATATTTTAATGTTATTACTTTCAACATGGCGGTCATCAGGATTAAAATTTTGGAAGGAATAACTCTCCTACCAAATATGCGAAGAAGAAGAAGAAGAATTTCTTAAGCACGTCTACGATTGGCAGCTTTATTTCATCCTGTTACTCCCTGATTTGTTCTGGCATATTATTTTAAAATGCAAAATAAGGGAAATCTCTTTGTTTTATTTAAGCATTCCAGGAACTGCATCAAACTACAGGAAAATTGAAATTCATCACATAATTCACCAATACTAATTCAATTATGACAGGACCAGAGGAGTGCCACAATTGCGAATAGTTAGCATATAAGTTATCTGAACGTGTAGCGCAATACGTAGCTCCATTTCCAGACGGAGACTATAAAACAGGCCGTGAGATATAAAAGAAGCCGAGAATGACCTGGCTGAAATGGAAGGATGATAGGAAGGACAATTTGGCAATCGATAAAAGAAAGGAAACAGAAGAGAGCAATCAGAAAAAGCGGAAAAACTCAACTGGTTGAGCAGCTCTTAATCCTAAATGAAGTCTAGAATTCGGAAAAGATTAATTTGTGATTCCTTTCTGTCGGCATAACAAGTTACTTTTATATATTACTTTATTATGAGCTCTGAAAATTGAATTTTCATTGGACAAATATGATTTAAGGTCTCTGAGTACCAGGACTGTAGGTATCCGTGCTTGATTAACATCAAAATCGAAAAAAGCTCAATTTCGATAATCTGTTAGTTAGCACCTTTTAATAATTTTTTATTTTATTTTTTTTTCTAATCCAACACCAGGCCAACGACAATGCTTCGACGGCCAGCTCATATAAATTTGTTAACTTAATGGTCAGGGCTTAGAGTCATATGACGTCAGGCATCTCATTACTGCAACCAGAATCAACCCTAGACAACGTATAAAACAATGCCTTGAGGATCATCACGGTCACCTCAATACAAGCTATGAAACTGCAAGCCGACTTAGAGCCTCTTAGTCAGAGAAGGGAAAAAGCTGCCCTCTTTCTTGAAAAAAGGCTTTTGAGGGTAACCAACAACAATTTTTGGATAGAATACAATAATGTTCAGTGGCAACTTAAAACTCAGCGCTCTTCCCTATGTGTGATTCATGAGTTGCAAGAGAAATTTGCTTTTCTCTTGAAAATGGTCAATTTCTGGACATTCATAACTGCTCAGTAGTAACTGCTCTGGCCAAACTGACTTTAAAAATGGATCTATTAAAAAAGAAGAGTTGCAAGTCCAAGAATTGAAATATAAGGCTCTTGAAACAATTCATTCAAGGACTGCTGCTGATAGCTGATTGCACGTATGTATATATTGACGGACAAGAAAAATAAGAGAATTCTATATACAAGAGTATTACTCCCAATACTTCCAACTAAAACCGCCCTTCAACTAAAACATGCCATTCCCTCTCTGACGCAGCATGTTTAAAAATTCCCTTCTAGAAGCCACCTGTAAACTTGGATAAATACTTTGATGGAAGGTGGCCGGAGGGGGCTTGCTTTCCCACTACAGAATTTCTGGTAACTGATAGATTTGCCAAGGAGGCATCGTTATCTCGCCCAGTTCTTAAATATTACTTCAGCAAAAATCCACTAGTTGAATATTCTATCGACATGCAGCTGGGAAACCGAGGGAATGACTTCTCCTAGAAAAGCAAAGGGTTCTTCCAACCAAGCCAAGAAGTGCAGGAGCAGCTACACTCAGACACTGACATGGAAAAGCACCTGTTTTGTATTGGCTTTGCAAATTCTCCGCTTTATCAATAGCCAAACAATTGATGAAATGAGAGGGAAGCACTTCTTTGCTAAGCTCTTACTGTTGAATAATAAAAATATAAATTAATAATTACAATACTACTATTAGTATTGCTGCCCTACAAGTAGTATTGTGCCTGCTTGGCTGTTGAGCCCCTAGTTATTAGTTTTAATAACGTCATTATTTGAATAAGAGAATTTTTTCTTTATTTATTCATAAAGGAATTTAGTAAGGATACCTCGATTTGGAAATAAATCAAACTTATCTGAATCCGAATAAATCAAACTTACTCATAATCTTCATTAGTTTGAGATAGTTCTTTCTCCAACATTGCTGTGTCAGCTGAACTCCTGTCCAATCAATTTATTGGTTTCATATATTTTTATAAATAATTAATATTCTTGCATAAAAATTTATATATTTTTTTTTAATTTATAAAAAAGTACTCACATGTTGTTTCCTTTCCATGAAACCAAGTTGGCTATTTCTGGATATTCAAGTTCACTGCAAAAATCAATAGTACTACTTTGGTAACTTAGTAAAAGTTTGGCAACTTAAAGCTTTTCCCAAGGTAAGGTTTCGTATTTGTTGCTCGCATGTTCTGAAACATAGTCGGCCCAGCAGGTAAGGTTCAGACAGTCGACAAAAAAATCAGCGCAGTTT
The DNA here is from genome assembly GCA_011037195.1 of Triatoma infestans. NCBI lineage: Eukaryota > Metazoa > Arthropoda > Insecta > Hemiptera > Reduviidae > Triatoma > Triatoma infestans. The sequence goes on from JAAEAF010003893.1 coordinate 106,891, forward strand.
GGTAGGTGTACCTATAATTTTCTTATTTAACAAAAGCAGTTTTGAAGCATTTTGTTATTTATATAATATTTAACAGTGACGGAAATGTCCCCATTTTTTCAACTATTAAAGCAGTTGAAAATACGAAATTTTACAACTCTGACTAGTCGCCAACTCATGCCTGTTGGCTAACAACATACGAGCAACATACGAGAAAAAGTTGGGTTAATAGGCTACCGGCATGTAAGTTTCTGGTATGTATTATGCTTTAGAAATGAATATACCTATATTGATAAGAAAAATGATGTCTTACTTTCCAATCAGTAGTTTTTTGCTGATTATGAAGTAAATCACATTATGTTATTATTATCTTTTCATAAATTTAAACAAATTATAATTAATTACAACGAAATAAAACCGTTAAAAATTATTTTATAAAGCTAATAATATTTGATTGATAATATTTAAATTAAGAATAGCGAAACTGAATATTATTTAGTGAACTGAAACTCGAGAACTTTGTAAAAATACTTTTGGGTGGGTCTTATTACTACTAGTCCCCCTAATGGAGAAGTGAAAACAAATGTGCAAAACTGACTCACACTTCCAAGACAAAGAATTTTTTACTACCAGAGAAGAAAAGGACTAGTAAATGTAACAGATGTATCAAATAGTTTCAAGTAATTATGGGACTAGCCGCTAGGTGGATCAAAATCAACTTAATAAAAGTTCAGTTTGGGTTTTGCTAAACCAATTGTGAGTTTTATATCCCTCAGTGCTCAAGATAAAATATTTATTATTACAGATCACAACAGTAAAGGGGATAACATGTATTTAGGGATTTATGTCGAAAAATTGGTATTATGAGATTCATTTAATACAATCTACTACAATCATTTATTTCTTTTCTTAGCGAATGACCCTCTTATTTTTCTTAAGCTCTCTATTTTAGGTTTAAAATACAGATCGTCACCATGATTAGAATAGAATAAAATAAAATTAGAATTAAATAAAAACACTTTTTAGAACTTACTATAAAAAAAACCACCATGAGAACCATGAGAATTTCACGAATATTCACGATAATAAAACGATATTGAGAAAAATAAAAAATAGTAATACCTAGATAATTTCAATGTAACTTTAAGAGAAAATTTCTCATATAATCCTTCTTATACATGAACTAAATACCAAATTTTGGCCTCCTATGAGATTTGATTCTGAGTGTTGCTCATATCCAGATGAAATTTTAAAAAAAATATCAATAAATTTCAAAGGACCTCGAAATACCTATATGTCTTGAAAACCACGTCCATGCATCGAAGATGATCTCCTGTTAACTTTCTTGCATAATATGAAGTTAGGAGTATGTATGTTTGTGATAGTCGCGAATGTAGGTAACCGCCTTAGTATGGTAACATGTAGCTTAAGTGACTGTATGTATACAAAGAGTTGCTAGTTTTTGGGTCTGATAAACCTATGTAGCTGAAGATATCAGTTATTACGTCAGTTCCTACGTGAGAGTATCAGCTTACTTGTTGATCAGAATACATTCTCAAGAGTTTGAAATGCACTTCTTTCGTAGATTTAACTGTATTAAAATTTAAAAAAAAAAAAAACCTGCACTTGCTGATCTCGCCTCGTATGTCAACTTAAATAATCTCGTAGGAAAACAACACCAATTTGTTTGAGAACTAATAGTTTGTTCACTACAGTTAAAATGATTCACTTTAACAACACACTAGTTCAGTAATTGCACTTTTTCAAGCTATTAAAGACTCCGTTACTTTTAATGAAAATTTGTTGTATAATAGTTTTGAAATAAAATTATTATTTGGATAACTTACTTAATTAATTTTTCTCCAAAATTATAATGAAACTGGTAGAACAATATTGCTATTATTATAATATAATAAAAATGTACTAAACTTAAATTATGGCCATTATTTTTGAACATCATCTATCAATAGGGGGATTATAGGTGTCACATAGTTATTAAATTTAACACATGAAAGGTATCAGATGATTATTTTAGATTTTATTTAGAAATCTATTAACGATTCAATTTAATTGTAAATATTTTATTTAAATATCAGAGACGTTTTCCGTGGTAGCCTGCTTCATTTTGTGGTCATCGACCGGTTTCGGGCGTTCGCCCATCTTCAGGATGCGTTTTTCAGACAGTGTGACAACACAGACTTGCACAGAGCAACTTAGTTTCACACTAACAGAGACGTATTTTTAAATACTATCTATAACTGAGAGTATTTAAAAATACGTCTCAGTTAGTGTGAAACTAAGTTGCTCTGTGCAAGTCTGTGTTGTCACACTGTCTGACAAACGCATCCTGAAGATGGGCGAATGCCCGAAACCGGTCGATGACCACAAAATGAAGCAGGCTACCACGGAAAACGTCTCTGATGCTTTCCAGCTCTGCGGAACCAACCACCACAACAAATTTTATTTAAAAATTAGATTATTTTAGAGCAATCTGTGTTTCTCAAATAGCCTAAACACTATTCTATACATAACCTAAACTTTAACATAGAATCCGATCGTGCAAGAAGAGCGCGTTACTTCCTTATTAATTTTGTATGTTAGAGGCGAGTATTATTGTTTTGTCAAAATAAGAAACATATTTGCTTTTTTTTGTCTTATCAGTCACATGTGGAATATTATAAATGGGTTTGAATATATATGACTATGTCATAGTGGGCCGGCAAAGTGGGGGAAGTAGATGTCTCACTGTCACAATACGAACACTCTTAAACACACATTTATGGTAAGCGCTAATGTTGGCTAGAATAGGAGAACCATAGATTTCTGCTATTCAAAAAATATACCAGGAAAACATGCTTCAGGTAAAAGTAGGTTTCACTTTCTCGAATAAATTCCCTTCTTCCAAAGGTCTTCTGCAGGGATGTGCTCTATCAATCACACTTTTTAAAATATACTTAAATGTCGCTCCCTTGAAATGGAAAAAGAAATGTTTAAGAATTAGTATTAAAAATCAGCAAAGATTTGTAAGCAAGTAATCTATGATTTGCGGACGATCAAGTGATCTTGGCCCAAGTTAGAAAGAATTAAAGGAAGAGTATTCCAAAAAGAGTCTAAAGAAAAACATGGAAAAAACAGAGCACCTAGCCACATCAGCAGAGGACCCAGTAATAATAGATGATGTTTAAATTAGATCAGTCAACTATTTCAAGTATCTGGGATCAATAATACATGACTGTGGCACCAGTGTTAATGAAGTGCTGAAAAGAATTGGACAGGCAAGTAAAGTCACAGCCATGCTCAACCCAGTACTGTGGAGTACCCAAATCTTTCCTAGTACGAAAACACATATTTTTAAGACAATCTTCCAAGCTATAGCAACGTACGGGGCTCAGACGTGGACCAGAACAAAGCAGTACAGAAAGAAACTGCTAGCAACTGAAATGGATTATTGGAGACGGTCTGCTAGAAAATCGAGAATGGAAAAAGTAAAGAATTCCATAATTAGAAACATTATGAATTCTTCTGATATGCCTTCCCGTGGCAATAGAGAAGTAGAGGCTCTAATGGTTTGGCCACGTAAAAAGATTGGAAAATGGAAGAAAGGGATTTCACAATGGGAGGTAAAAGGAAACAGAAAAAGGGGAATATCTACAAGAAAATGGATAGATGAAGTCAGCGAGAACATGGCTGGATATGGATTGACAGAAGAAGACGCCTTGGATCGAGAAGAGACGAAAAAGGCAATATGGTGCGAGACAGAAATGCTCTAATAAAACCGAGTATGGTTAGATAACCACTTTAGGTGGAGGAATCCTTAAAAAAAAAAAAAAAAAAAAAAAAAAAAAAAAA
>JAAEAF010003893.1:110935-158640 GCA_011037195.1 Triatoma infestans
AAAAATTAGCAAAGAGCTTGAAAAATTTTACATATATTTTTCTACAATAACAAATCATATAAATTACATTAAACAATACATTTATAAATGTATATATTGTTCTAATTATTTATTATAACTTGTTCGCCGTGCCCAGTAAGATTCCTACAATTCTAGGTTTCCTTGCAAAAATAATAATCCAAATAGGTTTGCTTATTAGTATCGCTGATAATAAATTAAGAAGTGATTGTACGAGAATTTCTTAGTGTGATTTACTAGCCGGTATGCTACGGTCACGAGATGCCAGTATACTATACCACGTGTGAAATCTCTAACCACAGTCTGCTGAATAGTTTAACCATGGCAACTGATAACTAATGGGCTTCTAGCAATTTTTATACAATTTTATGAAAAAGCTAGCGGGATTGGAGTTCATTACAGTGCTTGCCAATAGATGCGCTCAAATAAAAACTATTAATGCAATCTGTTTCACAGTGGGTAACTATTCAAAAAAAAAAAATTATCCCCAGACATTCAGATCAATTATAACTGTATCTACTATATTCTTAAATAATTACATGGGTCAATATATTGTGAAAAAACATTCATTTCCTCTTTTTATTAAATAACTGAACTTATAGGTGAAAGCAAGGGTTTTTATTAATTACAAAAGAAAAAAAAAACTGATACCAATGTAATAATAATATTGAAAACAATATTTATTTATATTTATTTTAGATTTGTTAATCAAATATAATAACAGTCTCCCTCCTACAAAAAAAAAAATATATTTTTTAAATATGGCTTCTGTTTTGAGCCATTGCCTGGTGCAATTAACTCCCGATTTGTTTTTTAATTATTCTAAACTTCCCCATGTTCTATAGAGTGACCGTAATTCCGGCTACCTTCTTTAAAATTCCTCTCTACGTTCAGTACTGCAAACTTTGCTTTCATTCAACTATGTCAGAATGGTCCTCAGCTTCCTGTTGAAAGGCTTGTCTGTGATGAACAACTGATTGCCAATAAACAGTCAAATTTTTTAACCCTGTTTCCCTTGGATCTTTCAGGTTTGCGCACCCCTTGTCATACAAAACACCACTAAGCTCTTCGTGTTGAGACCATATCACTGGTTTGATATAAACCGTCGTATCATCTATGTAGCAAGAGGCTTCATCGAGTTAGTGTTGACTTGATTTTGTACCAACACTCGAAAGTAGAAAACTACTTTCCAAAAAGAAAAGAAAAGTAGAAAAAGGGCGGGGCATAGCTTCTTTCACCATCTTGCATGTAAATGGCCATAGGTAGTGGACAGGATTTAATTTTCTCTCCCATATTTGTCATTGATTGTGGCCTTACTGCCTCACTGCCTTATTGCCACCTTGTTTTGTTCTGGAAAAATGGTATTTTTCTGTCTTTTTTCTTGCAAGGAAAATCATGTAATGCTCACTTAGAATCAATTTTTAATATTTATACAATTATCCTCTTTCTCAATTTCTATTGTCTCTCTTCAATCTGATGACCTTATATTTTGCATGTATTCTTTTCAGAACGAACCTACCTTTATGAGTGGCCATCGGTGAAGATATGATTTGGACTAATAATTTTGTGAGACTCCGAATTGTTTTAGGATCAACTCGAATTCTGTAGATATGAATAGGATTCCATTATCTAAATGGAAACCAGAACTACCGTTCTTCTAAATCTTGGGAATAGTGAATTTATAAGCCTGATTGTAATCTTAGACATGCTATTTGTAAGAAATATATCCACCTAACAGAAGAAGACATCAATAATATGCAATAGAAAATACTTTCCATTTATCGGTTCGGCAAAAGCAACTTGAATTCACTGCTGGCTTCTGGCTATGGGTGACTCATCGATTTGGATAAGTTCTTACGAATTAAGGAGAGCATTTCCTGCATTCTCTTACCATTTCCTCAGTTTCTTCGTCTATCACTACTTGCCAGGCTTTCCTCTTCGACATTTTGCCCTCTGTTCAATGTTTGCCAATGTTCTGATCTGGGTTATATTCCCAAGGACCCAATGATTATCTTTCTGAAAAAACGGCAAAGGATGAAGTATAAGTCTATCTCAGTTTCGATTCCTATTTTTTATATATTTTTATTTTATTTCAGCCTCAAATTTAAGTCATTTAAAATTTTATTAAAAAAATGGATCTTTGAACTTCACTCATGCAAGGTCTATATTCAACAACTTGAATGTAATTAAGACAGTGAATTGATCATTTAATACTAGTCATTTTGTAGGGAATCTTGAAAGGAAATCCCAGCTACTATAACATTTTTGGTATACTAAATGGAGTACTCGAATCCTGATAAAAACTGTGCATAACCAATAATTCTTGCTGCTGTTATATAAAACATTCAACCGTTGGAGGTTACGAAAATTTTTCGGTTTCATTCACTTGCACGAGACAAATTCATACATAATGCACGTACTAGTAAGTTACTGTGATGGAACTTTCTCTCAGTGTGTATACTTGAGAGAGAGGTATATATCAAATTATGATTGCCATCGAAAAAATTATGGTTTAGATGCATATCGATATTTGTTTAGCATTTGCCTATGAATGGTAACTGATTATTAACCTATCTTCAGTCGATATGGCGTCCTATTAACCTATTATGGCGTCTCTGTAATGTAATGTAGTGTAGAGTGTAGTGTAATACTTGTTTATGGTGAGCTGACCTGCTTAACTGTCGAAATGAATTAGTAAAGTTAATAATAAACTGGTGCCAGTAAAGATCTTTCCAGAAGAAAAGCTATGTAATAACAATTCAGCATAATATGTTTTCAGAAGAGGTTACCATTGTAATAAGTATTAAACGAGATAATAAAATTGTGCGTGCCAATTGGTTCTTTCAGGAGATAATGCATTTGAGAATTCACATATTTTATCAATTTTCCGAAAAGTATCACAGTTTTTTTTTCTTCTAAAAGTTTTTAGCCAGTAATATTGAGAGAAGTCTAAAATTAATGGCAAAGTTGAGTTATATTGTTTTCTACAATAGAGTGTTAGAATTTCCGTAAATTCTCTTAACTTGCTGCCATTTGTACTTTATTTCACTTTGAATATCTAATAGAAACAATACAAAACAATTCCCCAGTGGGATAGAAAAATGTTCCTATGCTTTAAGTGCTTACTAACTCAATTCCCCCAAGAACCCTTTTGGTCACTAGTTTATGCTAAGCCATTTCTCATGGACTTGACAGCTGTTTTATTTTTCAGCGTCACTTTTTGATATTTATGCGTTTACGTGTTATTTATCTGCAAACAAGTTATAAGAATTGTTGGAAATTGATAACACAATTGAAATAAATATATCTGACTTGTTAATTGACTTATTTTCTCAACATTTTTGCACTTCTGCATACAAGTGGGGTATGTGAAGTGCATAAATAAATAATAAAATTGCAGGAATATTTTGGTTAGCACACAAATAGCAAATGCTATGTGATTAGACTAGAGTCTAAATCACAGCACTAGAGCCATCATCATAACTGCAATAACAATTTGATGTTACAGATTCCCCTCAATGCTCTTCTAAAGGAACTTAATGCTGCTGTAAAATACGCCAATAATCAACTTTCTTGGATTAAGTTTCAAATAAAAGTGATAGGTATGTGTGTATAATATACGGAGTTTAGAGAGAGTCGTTGGAACCGTAGAAAATTGCGAAAGACTTAAAAAAAAATATTCAGCAAAGACGTATTTACATCTGTTTTTTTATAGATGACTGAAACCTCGTTTCAGTTGCAATGGTATTGCCTAAACGGAATACGAAATTAGGTTTTCTGCGATTTATTGTCTTTGAGATATTTTGTTCAGATACAACAATCAATACATTTTTTTACTTTCTCTTACTCCTAGTAAAACTAAATACCGCAGAAAGTTGAAACTTGATATTCCGTTTAGGTATCAGCATGGGATCTGACTTGTACGTTATCTGTCAAAATTCCTCAATCGGAAGTACCACCTTACTAGTTGTTTTTTTACTTTTTCGCATTTTCCTCAAAAATGGCTCCGACGATTTTCTTTAAACTAGGTATATCAACTACACATACAACGAGCTACAATTTATATTTGAAACATTTCTCTGGGAAAATTCATTTAAGGGCAATAATGGGGGAGAGGTCCCCATAGGTTTTCATCTAAAGTGGTTTTTCAGGTTATTGGACAACTCTGTCATCTAAAGAATGCCATTTAGAATTGAATGTGTTGTTGAAATTCCGAGTTTGAAAAAACTCGGATAACCGAAAGTGCGTTTACTTTGCCAAATGATTTTTTCACTTTTTCGCGATTTTCTCAAAAATGGCTTCGACGATTTACTTGAAACTTCGTATATAAACTACACAATGATCTACAACTTTTATTTAAAACATTTCTGTGGGAAAATTCATTTAAGGGCACTTTTAAGGAAGGGGTGGAGTTATGTTTTTCTCTATGTGCTATCATAGTTGATTATGCAAATTCTGTCATCCAAAGAAAATTAATTAGAAATAAATAGATGGCCAAAATTTCGAGTTTCAAGGAAATTAGTAAACCGGAAATGCGCTTTTACTGAACAGTTTTTTCAGTTTTCGACGAATTTCATTAAATTTGGTACACAAACTATAAAATTTGTCATTTATAATTTTGAGAACTGGAGTAAGAGAAAGTTGTGTTAGTGTTTCACACCAGATTTTATTTTTGTAGTTAGATATAGTTAGAGAAGCTCAAAACATATTTTTGGCAAAAGAAATATACTCGTACATGAAAAACATGGAGAACAGCTATTGCTGGTGAAATCAATTTCTCTAAATACTTTTCCCAATTTTTTAAAAAAAGAATCTTCATTGATAGTTCAATAATAAGTACTTAGTATTTGAACTATTATGTGAAATTAAAAAAAGAAAAATTAACAAATATTTTTAAAATTTAGTTTAATATTCTATGTTGACTTTAAGAAGAAGCTCAGATTCCTTATCTCTTTCATTGTTATAAAATATTCAAAAAAAGATTGAGTTTATTATTTTCAAATCATATTTTTTTTTTCGTTTTTAACAAAGTTTACAGAAAAATGCCAGGGCCATACTGTGAAACAATACAGAAGTTGGGTTAGTGCTGCAATCTACGAAAATTCTCAATAACTAACTAGTGACTGGAAATCTTTTACTATTCATTATAATATTATGTCTACATTCCAAGACATTGAATTTGAAGAATTTTATAATATAAACATATAAAGATCAATCCTTAGCATTATAGTTTTCATTTTTAAAATATTAAATGAAAAAAAAAAAAACGAGGAACATGTTTGACCTATAATCTTAATAAATAACAGAATTACCTGTAGCCCTAGTTCACATTATTTAATTGGTGATCTCTACTGAGGTTTTAATTAGAAATGATGGCACTATTAGTGATTACCTTAGCCTTTCAGGATTTGAGGATAACGCATTTTTTTTCCCATTTATCGTTTTAATATACAAATTATAATATTGTATAACATATAATAATGATTGAACCTAGGATAGAAATAAATTTATATTAATGCTTTTACCTGCCATATTCAAGGTAAGTCCATCAAAAGAGTTAGAGAAATAATTGCGACAATTATATCAATAAACCTTCAGTGTAAAACTTGCATTACCATTCTTAATCAAAGAGCTAGTACTCTCGCTTTTAGTACGAGCGTTCATCGTTCAAGCAATTATAGGGAATATTGTCAGTCAATGTTTATTAATCCAAGGTTGTGAGAAAAAATGGGAAAGTACAATTCATACTGAACCGTATTTATCACCATCTGAATCTTGCCAGCCATGTCCTTTGACGAGAGTTTTTTTTTTTTTTTATACGAGTAACAAACTTTGTTGCTGATAATTCATCTGTTCCTCAATGTTATATTTTATTTAAATATTTATAAGATTACAAGAAATATGTAAGAAATAATTATCCGTTTAGTATAAAATAAAATATTTAATACAAAATTATCAATTTTAAATACGACTTATTTGTTAAAAATCTTTAGCTGGACATTAAAAACTTGAATAATCTTAAACCCAACACAGGAACAACTTCAAACTAGCTAAAGCGTATTTTTTCCCCTAGAGTACCGTAGATTTAGCAAGTTATGGTTACCATCGATTGGTTTTGTCATTCTAATCCGAGATTCAACTACTTACTGTAGATAACATTGTTGGCGTCCTTATTTAATCGACTGCTTGTCAACTCTTCTGCTTTGGCCGGGAGGGGATGATAACTTGCTTGAGATAAAGCCCGCATGAAAAACTACCAGAGATCCCTCGGCTTGCAGAGCTGAGCATACGGGGGCCTTCCCAGTGAAATGAATCTAAGAATTGTAAACAAAACTATGACTTAGATAGCAGAGGCTTCGCGTCCCCACTTCTTTTAGGATGCTATTTATTGATGGTTATGCAACTCAGATTACCAAATTAACGCACAGCAATTAATCGACCTATGGAATTATAACAAGATAGAGTCTATCTCTACTTACCGGAATAACTGAAACCATTTCTTTTCTAACCCAGTGTTGCCACCGCTACAGTAGCTTTAAAAGTGTATAGTGTGCTAATATGTAGTATAACAAGTGTGCTATAATTCATATTATACTAAGCACTTGATCTATTTCAATTAATCTCAATACCTTTAACAAAGGGAATGATATTTTTAACTTTAAAATTCAAATTTATAGCCTATTAAAAGGTTCATTACAAATAGTGAGGCAAATTCCTGGATGAGTTCTTGATGAATCCATAGATAATTAAACAAATTAACCAATTTAACCTTGTATTAATTAAGAAGATTTTTTTATTCATTCAAAATAAACATTTTTCAAATATCTTAAACACTTTAAAAAACAAGATTTAAATAAAAGATTACTTGCACGTAGTGGTCCCAGGTTCGAGTCCAGCAATGCTGTCCTTAGATTTTCTCTTTCTAGGAGCCACTACAAGCTTGGTGATGGACATTGTTGCCTGTAACAAAAGATTATTGTCCGGCGGCTTGCAATGCACTGGAAAAGGTTGCGGGCGCCAATAACCATAGATGTTGACGCGCTTTAAATGTAAATATGCATTTATATTTTTGTAAAATAAATGATTAAAATTTAATTGAACATATGCTTAATTTTGTTTGAAAAAATCTATGAAGTTAATTAATTTGTCAATCAACGAGCTGTTCTTTTACCTAAGCGCATATATTGACGCTTATTCTAACCGATTTAAAACCTCTAAGAGATCAGAAATTTGACCGTTGAGCTAAGCTGATATAAGTTTTACGATTCAATGATGTCCATCAGCATGAATATTACAGCTAATTATAACATTTTATCTTCTGAAAAGTTGTAAAATAGATTCAATTTTGTCAACAACGGAAACAGAATTGGGATTAAAGTGGATTTAGGCAGAAATAAATGCAAAAAGATATGTCACTATATAGGGGTCATGTGGATTTGCGCCTATAAGCCCTGCTAGTAAGCGAACCTTTCCTTGCCGGTTTTGGTGTAATGTTATGATCATGGATTTGTAGCTGGGAGGTCCTCAGTTTGAGTCACCGCATATAACTGCTAAATTTATTTTAGTTTAAAAAATGTTAGTAGTAAAGTGTGTGCTTCTGCACCCGTCCACGACTCCTAATTTGGTAGTTAGACGTTAAACCCGCCTTAAAAAAAAAAAAAATAGGAATTATTTACTATACATTGTGATATTATTTATTGGGGGGGTAAATTTAATTAATAATTAAAATTTATAATTTAAATCTTCTCTAAAGGGAACTCGTGAGGTCTTGTTATCTGAAATGAGTCGGGATCAGTGGCGGCTACTGGTATTCGCGATTGCGCGACTGAACCCCCAGCTATTTGAAAAAAAAAATTAAATAAAAAAGTAGTAAAATTTTCTTATTTGATTTTATTTTCTTTCATATTTCAATTTCAAAAAAATATTTTCATTTTTGTATTAGTTAGGAACATAAAGTCCTAGACTAGAAGAGACTAGAATCCGTAGAGTATATGCCTGATCGATCTATATAAGTATTAAATAAAAAAAATCAGTCAGTAGTAAAATCGGAGAATCAGACATAAAAGAATAGGAACGTATATCAGTATAGGAACTCCATTAATATGTTCGTACAATGAATTGTACACTTGTGAATTGCATGTGTATCAGGAGATGTATAAGAAAATAGGAAGTAGGGGGTTCACAGTTAGGAGTCGCGCTGGAGTATTTAGTATATATATATATATATATGTATATATAAAAAATTTCTTTGTGATAGTATAGAAAAGTGTATGTTTTTATTAACTTTTTTAAAATAAGAGTGGGGGTTACAAGCGCGATGAACATTACTTACGATCTATGAACGAACTTACCCGATCTTACCCGGAGTTAAAAAAGTTGTTTTAGCAAATGTTCTGTATGTGTGTGTGTGTGTGTGTGTGTGTGTGTGTGTATGTATGTGAACACCATAGCTCAAAAACGAAAAACCGTAGAAAGTTGAAACTTGACATTCCGTTTAGGTATCACCATGAGATCTGACCGTATGTTATCTGTCGAAATTCCTCAACCGGAAGTCCCACTTTACTAGTTGATTTTTTTACTTTTTTGCAATTTTCTCAAAAATGGTTCCGACGATTTTCTTGAAATTTGGTATATGAACTATACATACAAAGATCTACAACTTCTATTTGAAACATTTCTCCGGAAAAATTCATTTAAAGGCAGTTTTGAAGGAGGGGTTGGTTAGGTTTCAATCTAAAGTTCTATTTCGGTTCGCTATACAATTCTGTCAACTAAATAATATTAATAAGAATATAATATGTTGTTGAAATTCCGAGTTTGAAAAAAATCGGATAACCGGAAGTGGGTTTACTTTACCACTTAGTAAATGATTTTTTCACTTTTTCGCCATTTTCTCAAAAATTGCTCCGATAAGTTTCTTGAATCTTCTTACATAAACTAAACATACAAAGATCTATAACTTTTATCTGAAACATTTGTCTGGTAAAATTCATTTAAGGGCATTTTTTGGGGAGGGATGGGGTTATATTATTCTCTAAAGTGCTCTCATATTTGATTATACAATTCTATCATCCAAACTAAATTAATTAGAAATAAATAGATGGCCAAAATTCTGAGTTTCAAGAAAATAGTAAACCGGAAGTGCGCTTTTACTGAACATTTTCTTCAGTTTTCGAAGAATTTCATTAAATTTGGTGCACCAACTATAAAATTTGTCAATTATAATTTTGAGAACTGAGTAAGAGAAAGTTGTGTGTTTCATACCAGATTTGTGAGATGTGCCTGCCTGTGCCAGTGTGTGGATTTTTAGACATTATATTTATATTTACAAAAATTTGATGTTGGTATTGGTACTTAAAACATCACTTGTTGATAAATGACCTAGCAAAGAATAGATACAAACTCATTGACATTTCCTTTGAACTGGAACACTTTATTTAGATAATAAAAATTTCCGTTGAGTTAACCACTTAATTTTCGAACTCAAACGGTACAAGTCTTTTTTTCACAGTTCTTCCCTGGGTGCAAAGTGACAGATTTATTGTTTTTTTTTAATTTAAGGTGCGCCAACATCTATGGTCATTGGCGCCCGAGCCTTCTCAGTGCACTGCCGGCCTCCGGATGGTGTTCTCTCGTTACAGACAACACTGCCCATCACCGGACAGTGTGCTGTAAGGGCTCCTAGGAAGAAAAACCTAAGGGCAGCACAGCTGGACTCGAACCCGAGCCCCCCGCGTGGGAGTCCAATGCACTATCTACTGAGCTAATCCCTTCCCTAATAGATTTATTGTTAATTTAACATATTTAATGTAGGAGAGGGATGCAAGTTTTTAACTGGCTCCTGGCTTACTTCATATTTCTATCTAGCCAAGCTACTAATTATGATAGTTAATGTAAGTATTTAAAAAAAAAAAGTTGAACCCCCACATATCCAAGTCACGAGCCGCCACTGGTCGGGATAATAAATAACTTAAATAGAAATATATATTATTCAAATAAATAAATAGATAAAATATAAACATATTTCATTTGTCTAAAAATTACATTAGAAACATTTTGGAGGAATTAAAACTTACAAATTAATGGAATCTCCGATTTGAAGGTTGGGCTTTAGCACTTACATCATTTGACTATGAACACTCTTTTTCTCTGAATTATAAAAATTTGATCGCCCCTATTTGAGGGTCTACATATATATATAATCCCTCCCTCTATTGAAGAGAGAAAGGAAGGGAAATTCCCTTTTATTGTACTAAAGGTATTCTACCTTTCTAACAGTTTATTATTGTTTTCATCCAACCTTCGAAAAAACCCAGGCTTGATATTGCTCTAAATAATAAATCAATATTAAATATATTTCTACTAATATATTTTACAAAATCATAATTTATATTTTTCCACCAATTCTCCCAAAGGTCTACACATTACAACGTGTTTTGAGGTCTCCTGAGTACGTTAAAACTAGAATTATGTAAAAATAGAATTGTGTAGTAAACTGAAATAACACTTTAAAGGAAACCCCACCCCCACCACTCCACAAAAAAACCCTTTAAATGAATTTTTCTTAAGAAATGTTTCAAATAAAAGTTGTAGCTCATTATATGTGTAGTTGATATATAACAATTAAAGAAAATCTTTGGAACCCTTTTTTGAAAAGAAAATCCCAAAAAACTGAAAAAAGAAAACATTTAGTAAAGTGGTAATTCCGGTTGAGCTTTTTTCAGGTCTTCTGAGGGCGCTTTAACGAAATATAAAAGTTAAACAGTCTATGATTTTTCGTTTTTGAGATATGCTGTCCACACACACACACCCGGACCCAATAACTAAATCCACTTTTTATATTCGGAATAGCAAATGGACGAAGCATATTTTTGTAAATGAACAAAGATATCAAGAATATATTGAGCTGTTAGAGGTCGTATGGCCAGCTTTGCCTTAAAAGACCAGACTGGGGTGGTGAGGGGACTTTTTTTTTGGACTCAGGAGACTTTAAAACGGATATTTCCGATGAAAATTCGATATCAAAAAATTTGACACGATTATACTAAGGAGTAAGAGAAAGTAAAAATGGTGTAATAGAAAGTCGGATATGAATTTTTCATACCAGATATTTCCATATTGTTTCAGTTTGTGCGATTTTATATAAAAAAAAAATCTGGTGTGGTACACTCACACAACTTTCTCTTACTCCAGTTCTCAAAATTATAATTGACAAATTTTATAGTTTGTGTACCAAATTTAATGAAATTCGTCGAAAACTGAAAAAACTGTTCAGTAAAAGCGCACTTCCGGTTTACTAATTTTCTTGAAACTCGGAATTTAAGCCATCTATTTATTTCTAACTAATTATGTTTGGATGATAGAATTGTATAATGAACTAGGATAGCACTTTGATGAAAATCTAACCCCCCCTCCCCTAAAAGTGCTCTTAAAAGAAATTTCCCAGAGAAATGTTTTAGATAAAAGTTGTAGATCTTTGCATGTTTAGTTTATATACGAAGTTTCAAAAAAATCGTCAGAGCCATTTTTGAGAAAATTGCGAAAAAGTGAATAAATCATTTAGTAAAGTGGTAAAGTAAACGCACTTCCGGTTATCCGATTTTTTTCAAACTCGGAATTTCAACAACATATTTAATTCTAATTAACATTATTTAGATGGCAGAATTGTCTAATAAACTGAAATAGCACTTTAGATGGAAACCTAACCCCACCCCTCCCCAAAAGTGCCCTTCAATGCATTTTCCCGGAGAAATGTTTCAAATAAAAGTTGTAGCTCTTTGTATGTGTGGTTGATGTTTAAAGTTTAAAGAAAATCGTCCGGAGCCATTTTTGAGAAAATCGCAAAAAAGTAAAAAATCAACTAGTAAAGTGGTACTTCGGGTTGAGGAATTTTTACAGATAACGTACAGTCAGATCCCATGGTGACCTCTAAACGGAATATCAAATTTCAACTTTCTACGATTTTTCGTTTTTGAGCTATGCTGTTCACATACATACACACACACACACACACACACACACACAGACCATTTGCTAAAAACCACTTTTTTGGACTCAGGGGACCTCAAAACGGATATTTCCGGTGAAAACTCGATATCGAAAATTTGACACGATTACAATACTTCCTCTTACTAGGAGTAAGAGAAAGTAAAAAAGTCTGGTATACTCACACAACTTTCTCTTACTTCAGTTTTCATATTTGTGATTGACAAATTTTATACTTAGTATATCAAATTTAATGAAATTCGTTGGTGATATTATGGAGAAAATAGTAAAAATTGAAAGAAAAAAAAAAATTTAATAAAGTGGCACTTTCGGTTATACGATTTATTTTTTTTTTTTTTTTTACGAAAAGCCTTTTTTTTAGGGCCTTCCGGTGACACTTTAACGAAATATAAAGTTTAAACATTCTGCAATTTTTCGTTTTTGAGCCATGCTGTTCCACACACATACAGACCATTTGCTAAAAACCACTTTTTTAGACTCAGGGGATCTCAAAACAGTTATTTCCGGTGAAGACTCGATAACGAAAATTTGACACGATTACAAATATTTCCTCTTACTAAAAACTGTAAGAGAAAGTTAGAATGGAATAAGGTTAAAGTCGTATGAGTGTTTCACACCAGATTTTTCCAGATTGTTTCACTTTGTACACTTTTATATAAAATAATCCCATTAATATTCTTTACACTTTTGCCTACTTAATTTTTCCCCATTTAGGTTTCTCATTATTAATTGAAACATTTGCGTAATATCGTGATTTCCGGGAAGTTTTTGTGAGAACTCATTGGATTTCCTTGGATAGTGCCGCTTTAATGTACTATAGGTTCCTTCGTATTTTAAATATTTATTGAATATGTATAGAATTAATATTGTGTTGTAAAAATTCCAGTAGAAGTTGACAAAAGTGTAAGTGAGAGAATGAGTCATATTAGTTTTACATACCTGCTTTTTTTTTTGTTTTTTAAAGCTAATATCTAGTTTTCATTTCTTTAAGTGAAAAATATAGCCAGCACTGTGTTATTATATTATATTTCCAAGAAACAGCCGTCGTAAAACTCGTAAACTGTAAAGTGGCTAAAAATACAAGCACAACTTTTGCCACAAATGACATTTCATCATTTGTGATATATATATATTTGTAAGGTTATAAGTTTTTTCATTATATTAATATTACAAAGTAGGAGGTGGTGGCAGTTATGGTGAGGTGTGTTTGTGTGTTGGTAAAGAAGTGCTTTCTGCCAAATGGCAATCAATAAAGTTGACCAAAGTAAAAGTGCTATACTTTAATACTGGGGATGCCTATACTATGGGTGAACAAATTGATAAAGTTGTTGATAAGTAAAGGAAGAAAGTAGAAAAAAAAAAAAGTAAAGTAGAAAAAGAGGGGAAGTGTCAAGTAGAAAAAGAAGGGCGATATATATATAAGCCAATGCTCATCAGCTTTTAGTACACCTGTAAAAGAAATTCAGAACTAACTGCTAAACTTGGTTTTTCACAATCGCTCGTTTGGTGGTTTGTTTTGCCCCTCCGTGTAGCCTCCCCCCCAACTTTTGTCAAAGGACAATAAGTTAGCAGAGTATTACCGTACTATTGATTTCTTCTTTTCTCTTTTAAATAAAATAAAGAAACTGCTGTTTTTTTGGGGGGGGGGGGGGCAAACTCATATCTTTCTTGATCTTTACTAGTGGTTTCTACTAGAGGGATCTTTACTACACGATTTTTAATCCAGTGGTTTTTGCGACAAGAACTAGATGGATCGATAAAAATTAAAGTTCAAGGTTCTTGGAATTTAAAGGTGGTTTCTTGAAGGATCAATAAGCATTTTCTATGTATGTATTCAGTAGAGTAAACAGGAGTTTTTGGTGGGCTACCTACTGCGGACCTCCAATTATAAAAACTAAAAAAAATTACTATTATTTATTTATATCATTAAAAAAAATGAAAATAATAGAAACTAAAAAAAAAAATGGTAAACTTTTAAATTAAAATTTTAAAATGGCGAAGAATATTCAGCCATCACATCAACTCTTGACTTGTTAATAACTCTCAGGATCAACTTTGAAAGATTCACCACACTATCTGATCCACGGTTCTAACAAGCCATATCACATCAGCCAATGTGAATGCTGCCATTCTACATTGCACCACCCTGTTAACATCACCACCACTCTTCGCTTGGTCACTCTACACTTTATAACATTCTTCTCTCGTCACTAGGTAAATCGTTAAAATATAAGACGTTGAGTGTGTATAGTGGTAGAAGCAAATGGAAAATTTGAAATAATTTTGAAAATATATATATATTTCGCTAGAAAAGGATAAAAACGCAGGTATAAGACACCGTTACAAGAGAGGTCGGAGAACTCGGCTATTCTTTGTCTTTTAACCCCTTCTAGAAATAATGTAAAGGGCAAGTTTTAACTACTAAGAGCATTATTGTTTGATCAGTCTATTCCAAAGCATTAACGAGTATCAGACTATAATTCGTCTTACAACAGTCGCTGTGCTAAGAAGTGTTTAAACTTAACATTTGTGCTTATTCAAATGCAAGAGTTTTAGTATATTTATAAGCCTTTTACATTTATTACAATTTACTTGTAATTGTTATTTACATTATTCAATAATTCAAATATAGTAAAATTATTTATTGTAAGCAGTGGTGACTTCTTCATTATATCTTAAACATAGCTCTCTTTAAAATATATTCACACATAACCCCTTTTAAATACCGCCCTTGCTACAACATACTTGAAAATTTTGATTTTCAAGCAGCATCTTGCATCCTTTGTTACACCACTGTATGTGCTATGTATACGAGTATTTCAAGCTTGAAAATTTGGTTTGAAATAGAACAAAGAATATGAAATTCAGTCAGTCAGATATCGTGACCTTGTGGTATAATAGTGACATTGCTTTTGTTTTGGATCCAACTATCAGATTCGAAAGTAATGATCCGCGTCAAGCGGAGTAGGTCCACGAAGAGAAGAGGAAAATCTATGAGAAGTGTATTCCCCACTTCAAGGAAAAAATTTAGAGGCCAATTTGGAGAAAGGGTCTATAGGCACGGCCTGTCGTTTGGCTTGAGAGGCATCACCCCAAGAGAGACATCCGCCTTTTTGGGGCATCGTTAGCATCTGCCTCGATGACTTTCTTCGATTGTGGAGGGTGTTATTGTGGACTCTCTGGGCATAATATCCCAGCACTTGCACAGGTGAAAAAGTTTATTCATGTTTTTGCTGATTTATTCAGCATTCATACATCTTGATTACTTTCAGTCACCCATAAGGTTCCTGAAATTATTTATTATTATTTATTTATTTTTTTTAATAACCACCTCGGCTCAAACATATGTCTGTATTATTTTTATTCTAGAATCTACTCGGTTTAAATATATGTCTGAGGATTGATCGGTATATTATGTCGATTAGCAACTCAATATCGTTGAGCAGCCTTGCTTCATTGAAGTATTTCTCTCGTCCAGAATGTAGAATGTGCCTAGAATTCTAAAAGTGTGTAATGGAGCAAAATGTGTTTTCGTAACGCAAGTTATATGAATTTAATACCTTCATATCTTCTCAGGCACTCGCAGTAGGAAGAAGCTTTAGCTTTTAGACAGTTTGCGTTCTAATTGATTAATCTGATATTGTCAATAGTTGAATGAATACGGTTGAACGTTGTAGTGAAATTTTGAGATGAATGAAGTAATTTGTGGAATGATTTGAATTATAAACTTGCTAAGAGTCTCTGTAAGCGGTGAATCCTTAGTAGGTTTTGATCGTATTATTCCTGTCTAAACTGGGGTTGTTCTATTAGGATTTTCCTGATCTGTATCTGATTTTGATAGGAATGGCCATGCTTCTTGATGATTGTCGGAGGAAGTTTTGCCTTTTATTTACGGTAGTTCTGGATTTACACGTTTTCGAGTTCCAAGTTTCTTTTGATGGTGTGGACATCGCCTATAATTAGCTGGATGGTTATACACACAATATACGAATTTTGGATTTTTCAAGTTTTTTGTAAAGGCATTTCGATAAGTGTTGGGACGCGGCACATTTCACATAAAATATCGTAAACATCTCTTTATATGTCCGTACGCTTTTCCATTCGTGCAGACTTCTGTCTGAGTTTTACCGCATGCCAGAAAAAATGTTTTCATCCCTCAATTGTTTCTAATTTCTCTGGCACAAAGAGACGTTGGATGTTTGTCTTTTGAAGCAGAAAGTTCTTCACTAATTTCTTGTTCGGTCAGTAATTAAAGTACACCACGTAGTATGACTTTCTGGATTAAGAAAAGTGAAAATCCAGATTTGAATCTGGGTAAACTTTTGAAATGGCTCTAAAATCCTCGGATGTGCTAAACTGATATTTTTTTTTCATTATTGCATCGTTTAATGTGGAAATCTGAATTGGCAAGTAGTTTTATATCTTTAGTTATTTTCTGGACTTTTGTTTCCTGCAGCGGTATTACAAACCTACTAATCAGTACTTTTTTAAAATAAAATTTCATGCATAACGCATGTCATTTGAATAGTATCTAACACCATCATGTCTTTTTTTAATTTTTTTGTTTTATATATTTACATCTGTTATAAGCATAACAATAGTAAATTTGTTTGATTGTGGACAATTAATAGAAACCGGAGCAGAGAAGTCACTGCATTAGTGAAACACCAATTTACTCAATAAGCAGATCACGAGGTCAGTGACGTTTTAGTCTACGAGGAGAATTTATAGGATTAGTGAGTGATGCAAGTTCACGAACTGAAGGATTGACATGAGAGGATAAACTGTTATGAAATTTGTTGTAACGGAATATGATATCTTGACGGATGTATGGTATATTTAAATCTGTATGGATTGTATGGTAGGAAACAACGAATGGAGCTGGAAGACTTAGCGGAGAATTTTGCAATGGAGGGTTTGGATACGATTATAATTAGATCGTTTGGTTGGAACCCCACAGTTCTGCACCGTATGCCCGATAGGTTTGAGTATGACTTTGTAGATTAGCAGTTTGTTGGTTAAGTGTTAAGTTAGATCGTTTGTCAATTAATCGCATCAGCATTTTGAGGCGTTGAAGTAGTGCCGTCGTTTAAGTCTGGAATGTGAATTCCAGGTGAGACGTCGGTCCAAGTATAGTCCTAAGTAGCTAACCTTTTGTACTGGGGGCTAAGGCGACATGTCATAATAAACTGGAGCAGTAGTGAATCATCGGAGAGTGAAAGAAATGGTTTGGCTCTTTTCAGCACTGATTTTGATTCCCCATTTCTTGAACTATTGTTGAAGTGAATTCAGTTGAGCCTGTAGATTTTTTTTTTTTGGCATTAGCTGTTAGGCAAAGCCAGTATATTATTCCATAAATGTGAAAAATTCATCCTCAAATATCGAACATAACCCACCTCAAAACATCCAGCAACAGCATCTTTATTACTTTTTCATAACAATAAATACTCACATCCCAATAAATACATTCATTCTAACAATTTCACACAAACTACAATAATAAGTACTCCGGATGGAGTACTCGATATTCCTCGCATCCCTAATTCCGATACCTAAATTAAATTTGTACACAATTTACACTATTTACACAAGATTGAGCCTGTTGATTGCGAGTTGCTATTACGGGATCTTAATGGCGGTAGGAGGTCTCTATACATCAGCGGATGTGAAGACAGTGCCGGGTTAGTAAAGGACGGTTTCAAGTATACTTCCTTGGGGAATACCAGCAGATATAGGATGGAAATTGGAGAAGGATGATCTATATAGCTCAACCTGAAGAAGCGGTCAGTCAGGTACGATTTTATTACTAAGTTTGGAAGCTTGTGGTAGGAAACGTCTCAGCTTCCACATCAAGCCCGGATGGACATCCAGACACGATGGAATGTTTGCCCAATGTCCAAGAAAGCAATGTCAAAAAAACAATATTTAGTTAATTATTTATAAATCTTTATTTAAAAATTTGAAATATTTTCTTAAAAAGAAAATTCGATCAATAAAATCAACCATCACAGACTAGGGCTCCATTAAATAGTTTACCACGTTTTCCTTTCAGGAATTTCCCAGTGTATTGACCTTAGTTAAATTATAAATGCGATAAATATTGCTGCTACTTTCCTGTTAATGAAGGAGAACTTTGTATATCTGTAAACAAAAAAAAAATTGATAAAGAATTATACATAATTATATGTGCTTTTACCTGATAGTCTTATCAAAACTTGCTATTTTCAATAGAAATAACTAACATAACCACAATGATTATTACTTAGAGTGATCGAAGGTAACTATTTAACCTATTTTATAATATTTTATAACCTACACCACAATTTAAATACAGCTTATATTTCCAGCATTAACTTACCAACTATTCAAAACACAAAATGTGAAACCCTAGAAAAGTTCCCTTCCTTGTTGGAAAGTATTTATTATAGTTTAATTATTGGGTAATTTTGTGTTATTTAAAGTTTAAATTGTTTGTTTCAAATGAAATCGCTATGTTTATATGTATTTACATTACCACTTTTACACGTTTATCCAAACAAACATGTTATATACTTGCCACTTCCTCCTAGTCCGTTGTACGGCTCTCTCCCACCCCTTAGAAAACACAATTCTCTAATAATGGTAACAACTATGGGAAGTTATAATTATATATGTGACATGGCTGTGTATTGTACTGAACTAGTTAGGGAGCGCGCAATACATCCGGCCCATGATCATCAGGCCGTGAAGACGAAACCCTTGTGCCGTGACCAGCACTTCTAATCATCAATTGTGTTGGGTGGACCACTCCTATTTAACATTATCCACCTCCGTATATCCCACTTCACTATTCGTTTCCCCGCCTTTCCAATTATTTACACATCTCGTTCTATTTCCTTCTCCCCCCCCCGTGTGCATTGCAGAAAATCTGCTTAACAAATATAGGCGTTTGCCTCAGTTTTTAAAAACAATAGTTAATTGTTTCCTTTGTGTGTAATGCAATAAAGTACAATGTGAATAAGAGAAAAAAGTAAAAAAAAACAAAATAAAACAAAAGTCGCAATAAATGCTTGTATTTAAGAGACTTAGGTTGATATCGTGTAAATAAATATTACATACATTATTATTAGAGAATACAATAATTAGGTTAACAAAAATGGTGTGAATCATTCACACATCTTTCTCTTATTACAATTTTTTTTGTTTTTTTAATTTATTTGTCACTTACAATCTGTATTAAGCAATACAATAAGTAAATATGATAAAGAGCATAGTCGGCGAGATAATCTTGAGAAGGGAAGTTACCCATTCCCACTATGCTACCAGACTATTAGTCTTGGAGAAGGTCGTAGGGCCAGCGGCGGCTCAGCCGACGTGCTGGGTTGTTCGGAATAGTAGTGGAGGCGAAATTTTAAACTAAAGAATTAGGAAAAAAATCTGGGGTGAAACACTCACACAACTTACTCTTACTCCAGTTCTCAAAAATTATAATTGACAAATTTTATAGTTTGTGTACCAAATTTAACAAAATTCGTTGAAAACTCAAAAACTGTTCAGTAAAAGTGCACTTCCGGTTTACTAATTTTATATCCGGTTTAAGGGTTATTTCAAAAGTGCCCGTTTAAATGGGACACCGTATATAGATATAGTCGGAGATGGGATTATACTTGTTTATCTGAATGTGACTACATTGTATAGTAGCGCCCTCTGCCTCATTTCCTTAGCGAAAGCTTGTAGTCGCAGTTTCAAATTTAAGCCTCCCATCCTCACAGGTAATGCCCCTAAAAATTAATTTTGCTAAAATAA
Organism: Triatoma infestans; assembly: GCA_011037195.1. Lineage (NCBI taxonomy): Eukaryota > Metazoa > Arthropoda > Insecta > Hemiptera > Reduviidae > Triatoma > Triatoma infestans. The sequence goes on from JAAEAF010003893.1 coordinate 130,745, forward strand.
GTTCCAAATAAAATGATAAATTAGTTTCTCTTCAATGAGCATTCTATGTTTTAACAAAATCTTAAAATTCCAAAAACTAAAAAAAAAATCTCTGCAAATTCCCATTCTTCCTTAAACGATTTTTGTCATAGTTGGAATTTTTGCCACATATTTGGTGTTCCCCATTATTGTCTGTCTCCATGATGAAAAAAAATCTGGTGTGAAACACTTACACAACTTTCTCTTACTCCTGTTCTCAAAATTATAATTAACAAATGTTATAGTTTGTGTACCAAATTTAATAAAATTCGTCGAAAATTGAAAAAAACAGTTCAGTAAAAGCCCACTTCCGGTTTGCAAATTTTCTTAAAACCCAGAATTTTGGCCATCTATTTATTTTTAATTGATTTTGTTTGAATGAACAAATTGTACAATCAACTATGATAGCAATTTATAGGAAGCTGTAACCCCAACCCTCTCCTAAAAGTGCCCTTAAATGAATTTTCCCAGAGAAATGTTTTAAATAAATGATGTAGATCATTGCATGTTTGGGTTTATACATAGTGTTTCGAGAAAATCGTCGGAGCTATTTTTGAGAAAATCGCGAAAAAGTGAAGAAATCATCTAGTAAAGTGTTACAATAAACGCACTTCCGGTTATCCGATTTTTTTCAAACTCGGAATTTCAACAACATATTCAATTCTAATTAACATTATTTAGATGTCAGAATTGTCTAATAAACTGAAATAGTAGTTAAAATGAAAACCTTACTCCACCCTTAAATGAATTTTCCCGGAGAAATGTTTCAAACAAAAGTTGTAGCTCTTTGTGTGTGTAGTTGATAAATAAAGTTAAAAAAAAAAAATCGTCGGAGCCATTTTTGAGAAAATTGCAAACAAGTAAAAAAATCATTAAGTGGTACTTCCGGTTGAGAAATTTCGACAGATAACTCACCGTCAGATCCCATGGCGATACCTAAACTAATATTCAAGTTTCAACTTTCTACAGTTTTTTTTTTTTGAGCTATGCTGTTCACATACACACACACAAATACACACACAGACCATTTGCTAAAAACCACTTTTTTGGACTCAGGGGACCTCAAAAGGGATATTTCCGGTGAAAACTCGATATCGAAAAATTGACACGATTACAATACTTCCTCTTACTAGGAGTAAGAGAAAGTAATATATATATAGCACTTTAGAAAAAAGCTTAACGTTATAGTTCCCTCAAAAGTCCACCCAAAAGTAAATTTTCCTTTGGAAAATGTTACAAATAGAAATGTTTGACCTAGAGGAAATTAGACGCGTTTCGGAGAAAATTCATCCATTAATAAAATTGCATCAATTGAATTTTCCAGTTTCTGCATAGTGTATACACAGAATACACACATTTTTTTTTTTGTCCTCGAAGGTTCATTGCACTGAGACCTCCATGATCTATTTGTGCTATCGCCCTGGTCTCTGAGAAATCCCAGTATCTTGGAAGGTTCTAGGGAGGATATGTCCTCCTCTTCTGCCTGATAACTATCCAGGCTTCTGAATTTCCTTTGAATGGTAACATCGCAATCCGTTAAAATATGTGTTAGAGTTTACTTCATCTCCTTACAGAATCTGCACATGCAGATCATCTTCTAAGCCCATCTTCTTCTTCTTCAGATTTTCCCTGAGCCTACAACGCCCCATGAGGAAACCCATAAGCATGCAGAGGTTGTTTTAACTTTAGAAGGATGCATGTGCTTCATATCTTTTGTGCTTATAACTTCCCAGGAACCCTCGTATACAAATAGTATCTAAAAATATTTTTGCCGAACTCAATGGATCTCAGAAAATGTATTTTCGGAGGAAACTCTACATAAACGCAATAATTCCTCTTATTGCAGCAAGAGGAAGTAAAATATATATATATATATATATATACATATACATACATCATTGCATATTTTTGCGTTTTTCTAGATTTGTTCAAACGATTACAATTGGCAGAACATTTTTTTTTCTTTTTAAGTACGTACGCCTTGTACACGACAAGTCTCTACAAAAAAAGACTTGACTTTGACTTTTGTTCTTCAAAAGTTTGTGATCCGTTATGAAAAGATATGTTAAAGGTTATCTTGCTATCTCGAGGGACTTCCTTCTCTTTCAGTATTACATGGTCGATTATAGAGAGTGGCTTATTGGGCGGCATTTTTTTTCTCCATTCTAACACATGACCCATACAAAGGTCACGGATATATCTTCCATTCGACATGCATCTAGTACGTTTCTATATTTTTGTTGATACTCCATTACTTTGTTTACAAATTTGTGATCTAACTTTTTTTTCAGGGAACTTTTGTTATTTCGACAACCCCAATGTCCCGCTAACATACCTGTATTTACTGCTTTCATTCGTCTTCTATTCCTGTCATTCTAAATTAAACTTGGCAATACTTGGAAATTTATGAATAATCTTCGCTGATACAAATTAGTTCTTGTTGCCACAGTGAGATGTTAAAGTCGTTAAATAATCTCTTAAGCATATCTAAATTCCAAAATAAAAATTGTCTGTTATCTATGTGTAACATCACTGCTGGTGCAGATGTAACAAATTGCAGTTTCTCTTTGTTTTTTTTTTTTGATGATTTAAACAAAAAAAATCTATATAAGATAATACGAGTTAAGTTGTGGCTAGATCAGCTCTATTAGCCAAAAGCAAAAAATGCTAAATCAATCACTCCTGAAGAAAAACAAATGATTACCCCCTCTTTTTTCTATTAGCTATTTGATCATCATTCCTAAATATTCGTGTTCAATTTGCTATTGGATGGTAATAATTTCTCGAACCTGATCCAGTTTCTTTTTACGTTTCTGTATATCACCTTTAGCGATACTTTATTCCAAAAAAACTTTTGGAACATGCTATTTTTCCATAATTCCCAATGACCGATAATTATATATCTAATAGAAAAAAATCTGGTGTGAAACACTCACACAACTTTCTAGAAAATTTTGTAGTTTCTGTACCAAATTAATTCGAATACTACGAAAACTGAAAAAAACCGTTCAGGAAAAGCGCACTTCCGGTTAATTAATTTCCTTGAAACGCTGAATTTTGGGCATCCATTTATTTCTAATTAATTTTGTTTGGATGATAGAATTGTTTAATCAACTATGATAGCACTTTAGAGGAAGCTGTAACCCCATCCCTCTCCTAAAAGTGCCCTTAAATAAATTTTCCCAGAGAAATGTTTCAAATAAAAGTTGTAGATCTTTGTATGTTTAGTTTATATAAGAGTTTAAAGAAAATCGTCGGAGCTATTTTTGAGAAAATCGAAAAATAAAAAAAACAACAAGTAAAGTGGTACTTCCGGTTGAGGAATTTTGACAGATAACGTACTGTCAGATCCCATGGTGTTACCTAATTGGAATATCAAGTTTCAACTTTCTACGGTTTTTCGGTTTTGAGCTATGCTGTTCACATACATACATACATACATACACACACAACACACAGAGGGAGAGAGAGAGTGAGAGAAGAGAGAGATACCCCACACCACACACACACACACACACAGACCATTTGCTAAAACCACTTTTTTTGTACTCAGGGGACCTCAAAACGGATATTTCCGGTGAAAACTTGATATCGAAAATTTGACACGATTACAATACTTCCTCTTAACTAGGAGTAAGAGAAAGTAAAAAGGAAGTGCAAGTCATATATTTACTGGTACTTAGGAACCATCGGACATCAAACTTGAGGTTGAAAGAAATTGTACAATAATAACTGAAATTAAGTATGTAGTGTTGAGATTGACCCAGATGTTTTGCTATTTATTGATTTTAAAGTATACATTTCAACAACAGAACAACAATAGAAAAGATGTATAAGTAGAGGTGAAGTTCATCTTTATAGAGGCGAGAATCAGAAAAGTGATTTACCATCCAGAGCACGTAAAGTGTTTAGCGGTTGGATAAAAATGGTGTGAGAACAGTTTAGAAGTCAAACCTTGTGCAAATGGGCTTGTTGGGGAGGGTTGAAGAGGAGCTGTGCTGGTGGTGGTAGTGGGGGTTAATTTGTTCAAAAAACTAAACTTAGACTTTGGTATTTTGTTCGTTATTTGAAAATGAAGTAATTTCTGGTGATGTTAACTGACCGTTCCGATATCTTCATTCAATATGATGGGCTGCTGCCTCCACAAAGAGTATTTTCTCCTTTATAATTGGTTCAAATTTGCTCCATGTTCTTTTGATCTCTTTTTTTCTCTTTACTTAATCAAAGATAATTAGATTAATTTGTTAATCTGCTTTTGGCTTTATTTAATTATTACTTCTTTTTTATTACTTTACATTGTCTGTGAAAGAAGAATGAAGCTTTGATTCATGCAAGAGTTAAAGTCAGATTTTTTTTTTTATGTTATCCAATGTTGATAATGATGTTTTTTTTTAGGAACTCCTGTGCTTTAGAAACAAACTTAAAATTAGAAATTCTCAATACATATAAGAACGGTTTTGCCAAGATCATTTTTGTGAATATTAATCAATTGTAAAGTCAATTTTACTATATTATTCCGTGGGTCTACAGTTTTACCGGTTTTCTCAAAAATACATCGAAAGTTTTTCTTTACTATTGATACACTTATTGTACATTACAGTTAAATTAAACGATGGGATTCTACTGCAATCCTAAAGGTGCTTATTCAAAATGAATTTGCCTGTATTTTTGATCAGATATATGAGCTTAGAGAAATATTCCTGCACATTCCATTCAAGCTCTCCACGCTGACAAATTGCAGACAGTTCCCTCTTCTTATGAAGCCAACCAAAATATTACGCGATTCTATATGGTACACGGACGGCTCCAATGCGGAAGTTGGTGTGGGATTCGAGTTATACGAGGCTAATCCGAGGTATGATATCTCGGTAAACCTAGATAAGCTATCTACAATCATTCAGGCAGAGCTAGTCGCAACAATTTATTGTTATGCTGAGATAATAAGACGAAGGAGTATATAATTCTATCATAACAATGTCAAGTGGCTCCAGCCAGCCGCTATCTTCACAAAAGATAACAAGAAGAAAGGATAATTTATAACTAGTGGCCCAGCCGGCCGCTGCCTTCAAGACAAGGGCCGCGCCGAACAAAAAGCCTTTTCAATACAAGGGTCAATACATCAGTATCAAAGACAAGCACCGATAAAACCCTTTTAAACAAGGATCATTATTGAACAGAAGCCACCTGGCCGATTCAAGGCTACCAGTCTTTGAAAATCACCGATGGGCAGCCATCTGTCGCCAAAGCTGGCCACTGACCTAAATCACACTGGTCACCGACATGGTCAAGGTCGCACACTACGAGAGATGTCTTAGTGTGAGTACTACTTACACACCTGACAGTGTGTGAGTAATACTAATATAAACTTCGCCCTACTGGAGGAGGGGATCAGTATCATCAGTATCATCAGTATTATCATTACGATTATTTGCATTACAGTTTCAACGAGCAGCAGTTATACTTGAGTTCCGCGAGCGCGTCCCTATACAAGGTTAAACTTATAATTATTCTATCAAACATTTCATAGTTGTGCATATTAGTTTTATTTATTTTAATCATTTTAAATTAGTTGTTGTTTATCTCTTTAAATTATTTATTTATTTCTAACAGTTCATATTAATTGTAGTTACCATTTCACACATTCAAATTATTGTAAAAATATAGTCTATTTTTATAAAATCAGTGTTTAGTATTTCAAGTAATAACTCTCTAAAATCTCTAAATTAACTTCCGCCTAATAAATCCCTCTTCAAGACATCTGACTTCATACCTCTGGAATCCGATAATCGATTCCACTACAATTCCAAAGTGGCCATCTTCTCAGACAGCCAGACTACTGTACGGAGCTGTTCTTATCAAGACTGTGTCGGGATGATTGAGTATCCAAACGGAAATTAGTGGTCAAAACAAGGATCTTTTTTGGTGCCCCGTCTTTTAAGTTTCAAGTGCATAGAGACGGCAGTTTGTCTTACCCATGAAAGTTCCACAAAAACCTTTATTGGATTTGAACTTTTTTATGGAAACACAAGAGTGCAGCCATTAAAACATGGATGTACAGTAAATTATAAGTATGACGGGTGGAAATACCAGGCTGTTCGCACAGGTACAACAGAATTACATCAAAATGGCCGACTAGACTAATTTCTGGGTACCGCAATAGACTCATAAGGGTCCCCGGAGAAAAGTAGGCTTTCTAATCTAATCTAGCCTAATTCCTCTCCTCCAAAACAAAGTCTGCCGAGACTTTTATCAATTGTTGCCAGTTCGTATAGTGCCACAATATGGTTAATTAGAGAAACCAAACAACGGAGCAAATGAATTTGATTTATTCCAACCACTATTTCTGAAAATCAAAACGTTATCATCTATAATTTCATATTAAAACTTAGAATGCAAATTTATTTTACGTTTTTCTTTTTAATATTTTTTAGCAATTTTGTTTCAATTATAATCCAATCGATAATGTAAACTTGTTTTTCTATCCAACACAAATTGTGTTGTGCAATTAGTGTACAAAGTTTTAAGGATAACGTTGGGATCCGTATGTGTGTGTGTGGGGGGGGGAATTAGTACGATTATATTATATAAAATGACAATTTTTCATTAAACTCAAATTTTACATATTTTTTTTTATCCTAAGATAAGTTTAGAACTGGTGGGGAGGATAAGTACCTACTTTCTACGCGTGGTGGCAGAGAGAAAAGTGATTTTATATTGTGGCCCAATAGAGCGCACCAAAAACACTGAACCACCTGCATAAAATATTTGAAATTTAACGCCACAAAATTGCGCACAACTATTCAGAACCATTTTTTTTTTCTTTTTTGAAAAATATTACAAATAAAAGCGGGACGTTCATATCTAAGAAGTTAGCATATCAAATTTAAAAGAAATCTTTATGGACATTTGGTAGTTGGTAGAAAATTCCAAAAACAAAAAAAAAAAATCAAATAACCTTTTCTGTAACTTCCGGTTAAATGATTTTCTTCGAATTTGGAATTCTATGAATGCTTCTAATGTATATTCAGATTATGTAAAGGATTGAACCATTTGTATTGAAGTGGGTATTTTATAGGGAAGCTTAACTCTAGTATTTCCCACAGAATCCTCAATAATTCAATTTTCCTGGGTAAAATGATACATATTTTGTGTGTGGATAATATAACAAGGTTAAAGGAAATGGTTGGAGCAGAAACTCGTGAAAAATCTGAAAACAAAAAAAAAAAATTCATAATTATTAAATTCAATATCATTATGTCAGTTAATATTAAATTCAATAATCTTTAAATTATACTGTTCACACTTACATATTGTAACGCAGCCAGTGGAGCCATCTAGGAGAGGAAGTAGGAACCTCAAGTTCTCTTAGTGGCCGCTAGGAAGCGCTGGCGACGCGCTCTAGTTCTTTGTGGAAGGATTGAGAAGATTCTCCACCGGTATAAATAGTGGGACCACAGAGAGTTTTGCAGAGTTTTTTCCAGTTACAAACGAAGTGTACGTTTGTGGAAAGTGTATAAAAAGTGAACAAAGTGAATTTTTGTGGTTTAAACTGTGAAGTAATTATTATTGAGTGTTGTATTTTGTAATTTATTGTGTATAACAATAAATTGGTGTTTTTTTTATTGAAGTTTAGAGTATTTTATCTATATGAACCCACTTAAAACATCTGTATGCATACCCACGAAATTCTTTCAAATTATTATAAAAATTATAGATCCTACAATTATGTATGGGAGGAGATCTAATGAACCCGATGTATTTCTTCGAATCAAAATTCAGTGTGATAACTTCACATGTGGACGCTAATGATCATATTAGCTTTAAACACGAGTAAAAATGAAATCGTAGTATACACGATCAGAACGAGGAGAAGAATCATGATCTTCTCTGATAGCCAGGCCGCACTAAAGACTTTAGAGGCGAACTGCATCAGGTCGAGGATTGTTAAGGAATGGCACGAACAGCTAGAATCTTTGGCAAACAGCAACAGCCTTCGGTTGGGTTGGATGCCGGGACATAGAGGCATTGAAGGCAATAAAGAGGCCGATGCACTGGCGATGGAGGGCGCCTCACGAACGCCTATTGGTCCGGGGCCTTTCTGCGGCATCTCGGAGAGCCCGTGAGGCCATTGAAAAATTGGCTAACACGCAAACATAAAATATATTGGAAAAATTAACTCTAAGATTTTCCTGGACGGCCCTTTAAAGACTCGCACAAAATATATCCTCTAAAGGCAGAACGAAAGTGGAGCTAAGGAGAATTACTGATTGGGGGTCATTGCCTTTTAAGGAAATATCTGTATAATATGGGACTCTCTGAGGACCCACTTTGCAGGAAATGTGGACAAAAGGATGAGACACCGTCCTTCCCCTTTTTGGAGAGTGCGTCCACTATGCTCGTAGACGATTCCTGAAATTTGGCGTCCACAATTTGGAGCCGAAAGCGGGATCAGAAATTTCTCTCGCCTCAGCCTTGGCGTTTTTCAATGATACAGGGCTGATGTGAGGCGCCTATACGGGGGTGCATAATGGGCTCAGTTGAGGTCTAAGTGCTGAACCTCCTAGGTGACCCCGAGTTTCTAGATTAGATTAGATAAATAGTTTCAGATAAATATGGACAGATTACAAACAGACAACACTTCTTTAAACGCATGTCATTTATCTTGAAATGCAACATATTCTTCAAAAAGCAATAAAAAAAATCGAAGAATGAATTTCGGATAGACATACTTAGCAAATTTTTCTGAGTGTAGATAAAGTGTTTTTTTTATTTATAGGTGCATAATTATACCATTATATGAGAACAAAGATTAAAAAATAAATAAATAAATAAAATAAATGGCTCATTATTTTTCATTAGACTATATATTTTCTTGTCCATTATTATTATTTGTTTTTAGTAAAATTTAGCTGGTCAGCTAAAATTTAATGTACGCATTGCGTGACCAATCAGCTGCTAGTAGTAGTTATATAACTTTAGTCAGCCAGTATGTGTCGTCCACCTGTTTATCGTTTGGACCCAATATTTTAACTAGCCAATGCTTCCCTTTCCCCTTCCAAACCGTCCTGAAACCCACAACTATACACGTTTCCTAGCAGCATGTAACACGCTAACTTGGCCGGCACCATCCCCACACTACTAACTCTCCTCTACCGGTCTTATCGATTTCTATCAAACTAAAATACAATCATCCTAAAACATAACTGGTTGAAGGGTTTAGCAAAAAGGAAAAAAAAAGAAAGGATGGAAAGCGTTAAAACTTCTATTTATCTAAGAAATTCCCCCACTAAAATGCTGAAAATCTAAATGGATAAATTTTGTTCAAACATTTTTACTTTCTCCCACTACTGTAAGCGGAAGTACTGCGATTTTATCAAATTTTCACCGGATATATATACTGTAACGTTTTTCCCACTAAACTAGCTACTGCAACTAGTTTTAAGTGGGTTCGTATAGATAAAATACACTAAACTTCAATAAAGGAAACATCAATTTATTGTTATACACAATAAATTACAAAATACAACACTTAGTAATAATTCTTTCACAGTTTAAAAACACAATAGTTCACTTTGTTCACTTTTTATACACTTTTCACAAACTAGTGACTTCGTTTGTAACTGGAAAAACTCCCGCAACTCTCTGTGCTCCCTCTATTTATACCGGTAGAGAACCTTCCAGACTTCTCAATTCTTCTAGAAAGAACTATTCGCCAGCGCTTCCTGCGGCCACTAAGAGAACCTTAGGTACCTGCCTTCTCTCCTAGATGGCACCACTAGCTACGTTACAATACTTTATAATGTCCTCTGTATCAAAAAAAAAAAAAAAAAGAAGTGATTTTTAGAAATTTATGTGTGTGTGTGTGTGTGCGCGCGCGCGTGTTTGTGGTGTGGAGTACGGTAAGCATAATTCAAAAAAAGGGAAAAATCGTAGAAAGTTCAAACTTGATATTTAGTTAAAATGATGTCGGGTAACTCGGGCAATAAGATTTTGATCAAAATCGAAGAAAACTCGGAAGTGTCACTTTACTCATTGAACTTTTCAGTTTTTTTTTGTGTGCAGATTTTCTCAAAAATAGCTACAAGATTTTTTTTTTTTTTTTATAAAGTTTTGCATATACTCTACTTAACTGTGAAGATTAAGCTGCCTCAAAAAAAATATCGAAAACTACTAAATATTAAGTAAAAAATTAAAGTGTGAAGTAAATTAGGATGTAATTAATATCATTAGTGAATTACATCGTGTGAGATTTCATACCAGCTTATTTTCTTATGCTGACTGCTGTAAGAGGAAGTATTGGAATCATGTCAAATTTATGATGTCGTGGTTAGACCGGAAATAAACTCTCTCCTGAGTACCTGAATTATTATTATATTCTGCGGGGAGGGGCCAAACCCTACGCTTTCCAAAGCCTCTGGACCCACATAGCTATCCGTAGAAAAACAACAACAAACCGGGAGTAGAACAAATACCCAGATCCAGGTCTAATCCATCTAAGATTCTCCGCAGTCCGAACAAATCGGACAATAACCTTAAGGGGAAATAGCCTAAGCTCTTCCACAGACATCCTGTTCCGACCAAAGGTCCTGAACATAATTTCCTTACAACCCAGGGAATCTGTCATAAGATGGATGGGTGTTTCCTCCTCTGTCTCACAGACTTTACAAAATGGATCCGTTAAGTAGAGCCCCATTAAGTAGTGATATCTCGCTTAAAACACAATGTCCAGTGAGGGTTCCAACCAGATGCCTAAGAGAGCTCCGTGAAAGACACAGCAACGTCTCACTAATAGCCCTGTCCTGACCCTCGATGAGCGTGTTGGACTGCCGACAACCATCTGTGCTCATCCATAAGGATGAATGCTGTGTAGCTGTCCATGACTGGAAACCTGACAGGATCGGACCAATGAAAGTGAAAGAGGCGCCTAATTTGGCAGACCTATCCAGCTCCTCATTCCCAAAAATTCCCATATGACCTGGTAGCCTGACTAGAAGCATATCCTTCAGAGAAGAAAGCTCTTCCAGTCTTTTTGAACATTCTAACATCAACCTGGAAGTGAAGACACATGAACTGAGCTGCTTCAGTGCAGCTTGGCTGCCCGAGCAGATACAAACACTTTTTAAGTTAGTGTTACGAGTACCCTCTCATCCAAGATACAACAAAGAATAACATAAACCTCAGTCTGAAAGGCTGTGGTCCATTCACCACCAAGAGATACTGCCAAATGATCACCAGTCTCAAAATAGACCGCAGCTTCAGACCTACCATCCATTCTGGAACCGTCCGTGAAACACCGAAGGTAATTATCAGGTATCACATCAGACGGAACCCAATCTTGACCAGTCTTCCCTAGAAGATAACCTGACGCTGTAAGAATGCTCGAAAACAAATGTCTTCAATATTCTAACAAAAGGAAAACAGTAATATGTACCTTCAAAAGCATCTCGTGATGAATGGTAGAATTCTAACATTTATGAACCGTAGAACCCTGTAACATGAAATTAAATTCATGTTATATTCGGAAGAAGTAACCAACATCAGTTGAATTCCTATTTTCGTATTCTAAATCCAAATTTATATGGTAGAAGATTTTTTTCTTGCTTTGGCAAAATTTATAGCATCAATAGAAAAAGTATAAAATAAAAATCTGGTTTGAAACGTTCACCCAGACTTTCTGTTACCACCCCCCACCCCCCCTTAATACAGTTATGTAATATAAAATGTCAAATTTTCTATATTTCAAATTTAGCTCATATATACTCACATAAATATATAGGTGTTGGGGAGAAGGCATGTGCCAACCTACCAACAGAGAGGCAGGCAAAGAATGATTGATTACATTGTAGAGAGCGCCAATAATATTAAACAAACACAAATTGAATTTTAACGTCTTTGATTCCTCAGAATCAACTTAAATCAATTAAATAAAAGTGATAGGTTTATATCTGTGCAGTTAGTATTCCAAGTTTAATGGAAATCTTTAATAATTGTTTTCGAGAATATTTCGAAAAAATCTATAAAAAAAGACTTTTTCATTGTACTGAAGTGTGGTCTTAAGTGGAAATCTTAACACTACTTTTCCCCCAGAAACCCCCCCAAATCAATTTTCCTGGGGAAATGTTACAAATAAAACTGATATACGTATTTATGTGTATAGCTAGTACACGAAGTTTAAAGAAAATCGTTGGAGCCGTTTTCAAGAAAATCATGAAAAAACAAAGAAAAAAACACCTTCAGTAAAGTTGCACTTCCGGTTCATGGATTTTACCCGAAACTTTGTCTGAATACTGGTATACCAAATTTGTAAGCATCAAAGCGATTTTTCGTTTTTTGAATATGCTGTTAGCACACAGACACACACAAACACGACATACATACAGACCATTCTTTAATAAGAATTTTAACTAGTACTCAGGGGAACTCACAACATTTATTTCCCCCTTGACGAAAACTCAATATCCAAAATCTGTGTTAGCATTACTTCCTCATACTTAGGCGTAAGAAGAGAGAAAGTAAAAATAAAAGAAAAACTTCCGCAAAAATATGAGTGGAATGAGGAAAAAGTGGAAAAGTCTTATTTTATCACATACAATGAAATAACTGAATTATCTCACATACAATGAAGTTTATTCCTGAAATATGGCATGAAGATGAGCACGAAAGATAGGTTTTCTTAGAGGGAAGGCGGCAGCAAAACGGTTTGAACTCGGTTAGACTTGGTCTAGCAGCCTTTTGATGTACGTAGGAGCGAGTGTTGCTAAAGGTAACCTGATAGTGAACGCACTGCCGATCAGGATGTTGGTCTCGTGAAACCTCTAACCTCTCGTCTGTTGTTCACACACCTTGCACCAATTCTTCTTCACCTCTCTATTACCTGTTCCAGGTAGTGGAAGCTGCTGTTCCATGTTTGTACGCCTTTGGAATTATTTATTCGAACACCGCCTGTTCCCAACGGGCTGTATTTGGCCTTCTCATTCTCTCTCTCTCTCTCTCTCTCTCTCTCTCTTGAACACACGATATATATTGGCAGCAGTATAGTACATAAGGATCGATATGTTGTTGGGCAAAATCATTCTGTATAGAGGTATTCATATGTGTTTGAGTGTGAGTGTGTGACTATGAGTCCGTGTGTGTGTGTTTGTAAGTGGGTATGTCATGTTTACCAGGCCATCTTTCTATATTGCATTTATGTAATGGATAGTTGATGTAACTGGACAGTTTTATATACATCCCAAAATACTTGGTTGTTCAAATAAATTTATATGTAAACCTTGCACTCATGAATACATTTTTGATTTTATAGATAAAAATAAATAAATAAAAGACCTGTAATTTAATAGCATTCATACCTCCCCTCCCCATTCATTGTTTAGGGAATTTTTTATTATTTTTGTTTCACACTTAAAATGTAAACGTTGAAATTGTTTTGTACCATATAAAATTAGTTTCCTAGAAAAATAACAATTTCATATAAATGACTTGAAAATCATCCGAGATTTTACAATACTAATCTCCTAACAGATGACAGAATTTCTAGTTTTGAAACAGTAAACCCATATCTCGATTTATGAGATACTATTTATGGCACGGTAAATAATATAGAGATATTTTCCTTGATAGCCTGCTTCCTTAACAGAGAAGAGTTAATTAAAGTTATGCTGAAACTAGGGATTCCTAGTAAGCTGGTAAGGCTAACTCGGATGACACTCACCGGAAGTAGCTGTAAAGATCCAAGGTATGCTGTCGGATACGTTTGCGGTAAAAAGCGGCTTGAGACAAGGTGACCCTCTATCGCAACTCTCTTTAATCTAGCGCTTGAACATGCAATACGGGCCATTCGGACTAACCCGAACGGTACCATTCTCAACAGAATGACACAACATCTAGCCTACGCTGATGATGTTGTGATAACGGTTAGAACAAGAGCAGCGCTTGCGGGAGCTTTTGAGGAATTTGAAGATGCCGCAACAAAGATGGGTTTGTAGATCAATGACGACAAAACGTTGTACATGAGAACCTCGAAAAATTCCAATAGAGCCAGTGAAGATTCCTCTTTTCGAAGGCATGTCTTCCGGGCTGTAAATCAATTTAAATATTTGGGAGCTCTCGTTCTCGAGAAAAATGAAGGGCTGGAGGAAATTAAAGCAAGAGTAACGTCCGGTAATAAATTTTATTTTACGCTTCAGAAGCCATTAAAGTTCAGAGGCTTGACACACAGAGCGAAGGTTCTTATATATAAAACAGTAATTAGGTCTATGGCTGTGAAACTTGGGTACTTACCAAGGAAAACGAAAAGTTTTTGAATATATGGGAAAGGAAAGTACTCAGGAGAATATATGGACCTGTCTGTGAGGCTGGGCACTGGAGGATTAGAAAGAATGCCGAACTTCGACAGATGTACAGCGAGCCGGATCTGGTCTCTTTCGTAAGAAGGAATCAGTTGAGGTGGCTGGGACATGTGGAGAGGATGTTAGCTGAGAGAATTCCCAAAAAATTACTGAAAGGTAAGCCTGGAGGACGTAGAAGTAGAGGACGCCCACGTAAAAGATGGCTTCACGATTTGGAGGAAGTCCTCCGAAGACTCGGTATGAGGAGATGGAGAAGACTTGCCCTAGAGAAAGAAGAATGGCGAAGAGTAGTGGAGGAGGCCCAGGTCCTTGAAGGACCGTAGCGCCAATGTGTAGGTAGGTAGGTAGCCTGCTTCCTTTGGTGGTCATCCACTCGTTTCGGGCGTTCGTGGTTTGTATGTGTGTGTGTGTGGATTGTGTGAAAAGAATAACTCAAAAACGAAAAGTTGCAGAAAGCTTAAACTTGGTATGCCGTTTTGGTATTATCACCGCATCAGACACGAAAATTTCGGGCAAAATCCATCAACCAAAAGTCACTGAACGACAAAAGTTACTGAATGTTTTTTTCAGTTTTTTTGTGATTTTCTTAAAAAAGGGCTCCACCAACGATTTTCTTTAAACTTCTTTATATCAATTACACATACAATGTTTTTTATTTGAAAAATTTCTCCGGGAAAATTTCAATTAAGGGCACTTTTGGTGGTGGGGTGGGGGTTATGGTTTCCTCTAAAGTGATATTTTATTTCAACAATGAGTTATACAATTCTGTCAACTAAATAATTTTAATTAGAATTATATAAGTTGCCAAAATTCTCAGTTTGAAGAAAATCGCTTTGATCGGAAGTGACCGGACTTTACTCAATAGATTTTTCACTTTTTCTGTGATTTTCTCCGTAAAAATGCCGCCAGTTTTAAAAAACACTTATGAGAATTGTGAGTGTGAAGAAAATTTGTCATTTCCCAGTAAGAAAAGATCGTATGAGTGTTTCACACCAGATTTTTACGCGGTCCGAAAAACATTATTTTTCAATAATCTTCCATTTTATTTTATTTTTAATAGGTATTACTTTAAAATACAGTTGTTATCAAGCAGTATACTGGTGTATATTCTGTAACACCTCACTATAACTATCTAATTATCTAAAAATCAAACACCCAGCCGTAATTGTTATCCACTATATAGTGGTAACCAGTAGGTATTACTTTAAAATACAGTTTTTATCAAGCAGGGTCACAATAACACATCACAATAACTATCTACATACGGTAGAAATCAAACAACCTAGTTTTTAAGGTTATCCACTAGAAAGTGTAACCAGTAGGTATTACTTTATAATAAAGTTTTTATTAAGCAGTGTACTGGTGTATAGGCAGTAATAAATCACACTAACTATCTTCCTATCTAATAATCAAACTACCTAGCCGTAATGGTTATCCAATCGGTAGTGTAACCAGTAGGTATTACGCTAAAATACAGTTTTTATCAAGCAATGTACTAGTGTATATTCTATTACACATCACACTAACCTATCTAACAATCTCACAATCTAAAAATCAAACCACCTCGCCGTAATTGCTATCCAATCGATAGTGTAACCAGTAGGTATTGCGCTAAAATACAGTTTTTAGATAGGTAGATAGTTAGTGTGTTGTGTAACAGAATATACACCAGTACATTGCTTGATAAAAACTGTATTTTATCAAGCAATGTACTGGTGTATATTCTGTTACACATCACACTAACTATCTACCTATCTAAAAATCAAACACCCTTGCCATAATTGTTATCCAGTCTATAGTATAACCAGTAGGTATTAGTTTAAAATACAGATTTCATCAAGCAGTGTACTGGTGTATATCCTGTAGCACATCACAATAACTGTCTACATATCTAACAATCAAACAACCTAGCTTTTAAGGAGAAGAAAGCCATGTACGAAAGGGGCATTCCTTTGTATAAAGGAAAACTTTAGAGAGTATGGTTAGGGAAAAAGGAATATGCGGTTCGAAGCTCATGGAACTGTTCCAAAAGCGACTTAGGACTTCCTGGAGAGTATGGATAATTAATGGAGACATAAAACTCTCCCAAAAGTTTTCTCCGAAAAATTGAGGTCTCTTGAGTACGAAATAATGTTTATAGCGAATAGTCTGTTTCGTGTGTGTGTGTGTGTGTGTGTGTGTGTGTGTGTGTGTGTGTATGTGCTTGAACAAAATATCTCAAAAAGGAAACTTGGTATTCTGTTTAGATATTACAAAGGCAACATCAGACACGAAGGTTTCGGACAAAATCCATCAACCAAAAGAGCGTTTTAATGAATTATTTTTTCCAGTATTTTTTTTGCGATCTTCTTTAAATTTTGTATCCTATCTATCCACGTTAAATATTACTGTTAAATATTTTTGCGGGAAAATTGATTTTTGGGGTTGTTCTGGGGGTACAGGTAGCGTTAAGCTTTTGTTATGTTGATAACATTTGGGAGGATTCCAAGCTCCAAGGCACATATGGCAGCCGGTAGTACATTGGCTCTTTGTTCTAGATCTAGATTATCATAATGGCAATCTAAAGTAAAGCTTAACGAAGCATTGGTCGCGAGTAAACTCTTGTACGGTATGCAGGTCTGGGGACTAGATATGCTGATGATCTAGAAAAGGCATCCCTTTACTTCTATAAGAAACATCTGTAGCTTGCAAAAAATACCCCAAATTATTTAATCCGTCTAGAAACTGGTCAGTTACATATTCGCTACACAATATTGAAATTGACTTTGAACTAGCTAGCCCATATTCTAGAAATGGAAGGTGTAATGGAATCAGATATTGGACGTTCTGATCCCACCGCTGCCACCAGATGTAATGGAATCAGATATTAGATGTAATGGAATTGTTTGATGTGTGATTCCTGGAAGATGTCTTGAAGAGGGCGGAAGTTAGTTGAGAGATTTTGGGAAGTTAGTGCTCGAATAATTAAATGGTTTATATAAAAATAACTATAATTGAACAATACTTGAAAGTTAGAAATGTAACTAATAATTATAATAAAATACTTAGTAATAAATAGAAGATAAATTAGAATGATAAAATAACTAACTAAAGTGCACAACTAAGAGAATGATAAGTTTGAATATAACTGTGTATAGACGCGTAAACTGCCGCTCGTGTATATAGACGTGCTCGTATGGTTGTAGATGATATAATAATCATCTCGTCGTATATCATAGAGTTTATATATACTGTTGTTCACACTCACACCAAGACATCTGTCTTAGTGTGCGGCCTTGTGCGACCTTCGTAGTTTGCTGCCCTTATTTAGTGGCCATACTTATCGCGGTGCCTGCCTTTTGATGTGAGAATTGATGAAAAGGCTTTGTTGTTTGTTTGGTTGACCGCGGCTGTCGGCGGCCAACAGTGTTACTGTTTTCACCCTTTGTTGATAGCAGCTGGCTGGAACCACTAGTTGTAAATTATTATTTCTTTGGTGTACTTTGCCGATGTCAATGACTTTGCCATGTCATTACAAAGGTAAGAGATACCCAAAAATATGTTTTAATAAACTCCTTGGTATTACTGATCCCTACACAAAATTTAACTGGCTATCTCAATTCAAAGAATTTCTATCTCCAATTGATTACACGGAAAATAGTCCATAGCACTAACAGCCACTCTTTAAAGAAGAAAATCCCTACGATTTTAAAAACATTTAATGAACACCTCCACAATCCGGACATTCAACGCTTGTCCAATTCTAATTTTAATACCTACTATAATAAACTTCTTAATCCTCTAAATAATTACCTTTTTATTTAACCTCTAAAGCTCCACATACCGGTATATTAGATTTTTTTCGCAGATAAGAACATCTGGTAAATACTATGTCAGAATATCCAATAAAGCCTCTAGGTATAATCTTAATCCCACAATTAACTGTAAATTGTGCACATTAAATGTTTTAGAAGACATTAAACATATTATTAGTTGAATGCCCTGTTTACAGTCCCATAAGACAGCTCTTTCACTTAGTGTATCAGAAAACTGGCCACAAATTTTACTGAACCCTAATACAGAACAAGAAATCAAAACGCTCTTCAACTTTGTAGAAAATTTTTTTATCTCTGAGAAAGTTTCTCATAGAATTGTAATTAAAATACCCTAAGCTACTATCCGTTTAGTCACACTAAGTGTAATAAATATTGCAGGTATGATTCATGTTAATTATATTCTCTGTAATATTTTTTTCAATTAATTGTAAGTCTGTTTTGAAGAATGTTTATATAATTTGTATCCTAAAAGAACCATACTCATTTGTTTGGGGTTAATCCCCAAGGCAAATAAAAAAATTGAATTGAATTGAATATTTGGGAGGATTCCAAATTTGACGAGTTTTTTGTAATTTCTCGAAAATACCTTTAAGATTTCTTTTTAAACTTGGATTATTTACCGCATAGTTTATAAACCTATCATGTTGATAAAATTTCAATCGTTATATGGAATTATTTAAACATTATTGGCGCTCTTTCCTGGACTAAAGTAAAATCTCATTCTACTAATGGCCTGGATAGGTCGCCCACTAGTTCGTTATTTATATTTAGGTCACACGAGTAAAATTTGAAGTTTAAAGAAACTACGTCATGTATTTGTATTTTATGGTATTTGACAGCTGGAAGAGAAAGTCGTATTGAGTGTTACACATCAGATTTGTTTTTGTATTTACTATGAAAAACAAGACATTCTCTTTTTGGGTCCTTTTTGGGAATAGGGACCCCACTGATGTCTAGCATTGTTTTGGCTATTTTGCCACCTTTGGCCTTTCCTATAATGTTTTTATCGATGTTTATGTTTACTTTGACCCGTCTTAGTAAACCTTGTTACTTGGACAATATTTCAGTTTAGTTTTCCGATGCTGAAGGGAAACATCATATATATATTTAATTTAGCTACTGAAGTAGATACGAAGGAAAAAGCGGGTTTTGTTTTTTCAATCTAAGGGAGTATTGCACAGTGAAAGAATGTGTTCTAATGGCCATCAAATGAAATTTTATCTAGGCGAAAAGGATAGATGGAGATGTAACGTGAGAGGATGCAAACAAAGCTTTGAATTGAGAAAAGGTACATTTTTGGAAAATAGTAATTTGCCATTTAATAAATTTGCTATTTTGGCATATTGCTGGACAATAGAATATATATATCTACTAAATTTTGTCAAGAGGAACTAGGATTAGCAACCGGATACTATTACTGATTGGAGAAATTATGTTTCGGAAAATTTCAGAAAGATCCTGGAGGGCCAAGGAAAAACAGTTGAGATAGACGAATCGAGTTTTTCTCGACGCAAAAATCACATTGGTAGAATTTATCCTAATCAATAGGTCTTCGGGAGGTATTTGTCGGGAAATTAACAATGCTTCATATATTGCATGCCAGACCGTACATCGGAAACACTACTGAAAACAATATCAGAATGTATTCACCCCGGTATAACCATTATATCTGACATGTGGCCATCCTATTATTAACATACCCTGGAATGAATTACCAGCATTATACTGTGAATGATTCAAAAAATTTCGTAGATCCCATCACAGGTAGTCTCATACACAAAGAATTGAGTCGTTATGGGCATAAGCAAAGGCAAGAAACAAAAAAGAACATAGTACAAGAAGAAGTTTATAATAGACTCATATTTTTGTGAATTTTTATGGGGCCACAGAAATAGCGGTAATGAATTTGTTCAATCAATTAATAAATGACATTGTAAATTTTTGGCCGCCAGAATAAATATGTTCAAACACTAAAATATCTTTTACTAAACAGTTTCCCCAAACCTTTCTTTGGGACTAGAGAAATGATTAAAATCAATCCTAGATATCAGTGGGGTTCCTATTCCCAAAAAGATCCCTCTTCTTATTCTGACTGATGGTAGGTAATAAGTAGTGGCTCTTCATTAGCAGTATACTAACGGTCAGATAATAAATGTATGATTATAGACAAGAGTTGTACTTTAATGGATTAAAGATGATAGGGTGATCGTGATATTGTTTTATAAAGTTTAATACATGATATTGTTTAAAGCTCTTTAATACATAAAACAAAAAAAATAAATAAATAAATAAACAAAGAAAGAAAGTAAAAGAAAAGGTTATACAAAATACATCGCAACGGTTTAATATAAGAATGGATCAAGCAACAAAAGAGCAGTTTTGCTTTGATATTAATCCGTTCTAGGTACACACTGTTTCTAAATGTAATGCACTATTGATCAAACAAAATGGAAGCTAAGGGACTATACAAGTTGTTGTAGTATTTATTGATGATACATCTGACACTAGTTTTTTTTTTTTTTTTTTGCTTTATAAATCTCAGGAGGTTTGATATAGAGTGACACAATACTATGAAGTAGGAAATGAGGTAGGAAGTTTAAGTTACAGTCGGTGGTGAAATAAGCCAACTTCGTGCTTCCATGTTCAGTTGCTAATATAATGTATTCCCATTGATTTGTCTTCTTCTTATTCGTTTAAATAAAGGAGTAAACAAATTCCCAAAATGTCCAGTTATAGATTTATCAATCATTCATTAGATTTACAAAAATAAATAAATAATTTTTTTTACATTTTATTTTGCATTCTCTTCGGGCTTATTCTACAAATTTTTGACCCTTTGAGACCGAATTCACTACCAAACGATGGTATGAAGGTCACACAAAAAACACTATTAGCCGGATGCGATAAGTGTTTCGTGAAATTTGGTTATTTTATAATTTATTTATTAACTAATATAATAATTATTTTTTTTATAACATATTATAGTTTATAAATAAAGTAAAAGTCTCTCTTCTCCCTGCGGAGAAAGCAGTAAGAGAATCTGGTGTCCAGACAGTTAATACCCTTCTTAATGGCAGTGTGCTGTTCCAAGATATGATATGACTTGAAGATGGCAAGATCATTCAATGCACTAGAAGAAACTTCTTGTAAGTTAATCAGCAGTGAGAATGGGTCTGTTGATAAATACCTACAAGATCAAGGATATAAGTGCCCCAAGGTTTCCTAAACATGCGTCGTCTCAGTGAAGTTGAGGCAACATATTTTCGAAGACGTCTACCTCAGCTCTCAAGTAAACTCTCAAAATAGAGTTTCAGGAGAAAGCAGCATATAGTTGCTATTTTACATGCTTTCCAGTAAAGATGAGAGAATGTAAAGATGGTAAATAAATATATATATATATATATATATATATATATAAAACGGTTCTCACATATGACTCGCGTGCTGGAGCATGACCAGATCCAATGAACAGATATTCCTCAGATTTGAAAGAAAAGTTCTTCGGCGAATCGTAAGGCGGAAGAAGAACAAATGGCGAAATCAAGGTATTATAGGATGATGTCTGGACTTTTGCCACTTCATTAAATTTGCAAGGCTAAGATGGTCTAAGCCACATTGTGAAGATTTGAGAGGAAGATATCTTCTGGCCAAGGTCCTGCCTGAACCACTATACGAAACAAGATTAGTTGGAAGCTTAGATTGCTATACTATCGATGCAAGAATTTTTCTTGGCATATGAAATTAGAAGGCAGCAGCACTTAACCGGGAAATCTGGCGGTCAATGTTTGAACAGCCAGATCTCACACTTGAGATTTTTTCGTTGTTTTGTTTTAGACTAGATAAAGGTGGTAATTGAGCCTGATAACACGATCATCCCGGCTGCATGATATTTCTGGCAGAGAATAAATTTGTTTAGACTTATTTATTAATAGAGTTAGCTTGGATTAATATAAGAAAATAAACAAATCTGCTGTGAAACACTCACACAACTTTCTCTCATTGCAATTATCACAGTTTAAGTTGATAAAACTTAGTCGTGGTTCTTAGTATAACGGATAATTACAGGTGGTGGGGATTATAGTTGTTGGTCTTTAGAAATAAATTTTAACTGAATGTGATTACATTCGATGGCAGCGCTGGCTGTCAACTCTCTGAAAAAACTCATAAATTTCCCAAAATACATCTGAAATCCACTTTTCCGAAGAAATGGTTCCAGATCAAAGTAAATTTGACACTAACCAATAAGAGGGAGTGAAAAGATTATTTCAACTATTCATTCTTTATTTTATTGTCTCGATTGCAAAAAAAGTATTTATAGATTTGAATCGTGTTGCTAGTTACTTATTTCTATTACTTTAATGATAATTGATATCAGTGAGTAGGATCTAAGTTTAACAAGTTGTGCCAAGACAAGGCCTATTCAGCCGGACTGTCTTGTTGGTGGCCGTCAGTTTGGTCTTGAGCGCCTAGGAAAAAATTGTAAGTTTTTTAGGAGGAAGAAGCCGAGAAATATGCATGAGACTTCGCTCAGGTAATGTTGATAACTCTGGAAAACAGAGATCCTGGGAAACAGAACTGTCCGCATGCCTAAATTATAGGGATGAGTCATAAAAAAATGACCGATTTTGTTTACTTGCACTTTATCATCTACACAAAGAAAGGGCGTTTATATTTTGTTGAACTTTGTCGTATTCTTATTTTCATAAACAAATAGAGAATGAATTCGCTGGATCCTGGATCGCTTTTAGTTTTGGTCGTAGCATTTTTTTGAACAAGATGACGTTAAAATTCGGAATATTAGTAATATTACGCCATTATTGGAAAAGAAAGTTTTCAGCCGCCGAAACCACTCGTTTAGTGCGGGAATTCGAAGAGGAGGATGCTCTTTCTGTACGGACAGTGTGCAATTGGTTTCAGAAATTTAATACCGGTGTCATTAGTCTTGAGAGGATAGCTGGTTCTGGCGAAAATCATCATTCGATGAAGAAGCTCTGCGGGGTTACGTGGAGGCCGACTCGACAAAAAATTCCTCGGGAGTTTCCCAATCCACCTTAAATCGTGGGCTGCATAAGCTGGGGAAAGTGGTTCCCCACGAGTTGACCGCTGAACAAGCTCATCAGCGTGTAGAAATTTGTCAAAATCTTTTGGAAAATCCAAATGACCATCGGTTCATTAAAAGGATTGTCACTTGAGATGAAAAATGGATATATTGGAGAAACCCTAAGACCAAGAAACAATGGTTACACTACAAGCAGCCTGCTCTACTTGTCGCTAAACAGGGTCAATTCCAAAAAAAACAAAAAAACAATGCTTTCTATTTTTTGGAATTATGAAGGCGTAATTCATTATGAGTCAGTTTATTGATTCGGAACTTTATAGCGCAGTTAGAAAGAATGTACGTTGTTTTGGCCCAGCGTTACTCAGGGTTAGTTAACTAGCTTTGTAAAATAAAGCTTTGTTTCAACAAGATAACGCTCGTCCACACAATTCTCGTTACACCAAACAAAAAATTTCAGAATTACAAGGGATTGCGCTTCTCCCCCACCCTGCTTATAGTGCGGACCTAGCACCTTCCGATTACCGTCTGTTCCGGTCATTAGCACACTATCTTCAAGGAAAAACCTTTAATTCTCTGGACGAGGTTCAAAATGGAGTTGCGAAATTCTTCCGTTCAAAAACTAAAGAGTGGTATATTCGGCAGCTAGCCTCGAAATGGAAGCAAACCATAAAACACAACGGTGTATACTTTGAATATTAAAATAAATTGTTAAATAAAATAAAATTGTTTAAATTTGCAAGAAACACGGTAATTTTTTATGACTCACCCATGCAGTTTTAGAAACAGTATCAAAATGAAGATGTAATTGATACTTGAATCCAATTTTAAATGATAAATTACAAATGATGAGAGATTAATCATGTATTAATTTTTTTTTGCCTAAATATATATATTTAAATATAAAACACTTTACAAATTAGATGATGTATATAATGGTCGATAAAGATTTGAAAATTATTATGTGATTGGTAAATAGATTAGAAAATACATTTGTGACAGCATTATAAATCTAAAAGTGTTGTCATGAGATAGATCTATAGCAATATGTCACCAGCATGCCTACCAGCCATAACACTTCATAAATTGAACTTTGCTATCAATACACCGGTGTACTAGGTAAAATTTATAGCTAGTAACAATGGTAGATTGTTTTACATAGAGCCATTCTACGTGTAATCAACCAGACAATACTCTAAACTAAATGAAGAATCAATTTAAATTGGTTTTATTTTTTTTTTTCTTTTGTTAAAGTTAAGAACAAATGTAAAGTATTGAGATTGGTTTTATAAAAACTTACCAATTATTAAAGTTATTTAATGAATAAATAAACTTTAATTACTATTTCATACACTAATTTAACTTTAGAACTGAAAACTATATTAAAGCAACCTCAAACAACAAGTTTGATAACAATATGCAATAGTTTTTGATGAATCAAATTACTGATTACTGTTCCCAATTTCCCAAGTGTTTGTTCATTGACAAGGTTGAAACGTTGATTGTAATTGTATAATTTCAGTGATACGATATTTGAATCGCACTTCTTGTTTCAAGCGATGACCAATCTAACTTGTGAATTTAATCAAATTTAATCTTTTTTAGATTTTATATTACCTATATTAAAATAATTAAATAAAGTAAATGAAATTAAAGAAAGTATTGGAAAGTGTATAAAATAAAATAGGCTTTAAAAGGAGGAAAGGTCTTTGAGAAATAAGCTAGAATGAATGCTGAACACTGTGTAATAAAATAAACATAAAACTCCCAAAAGTTTACACGTAAATAGAAATTAGGTAGCGAGAGATTTAGACTGAGTAAAGAGAAGGGTAGCAGTTGGTGCTGACGCGTTGTAACTGCTGTATAAACTGTTCTAAAGACTATCCCTTGTAGGGATAGCGCAGCTGTATATATACAGAGTCTCCCACTCTAGTCTGGCCTACGTAGCGAGTGAGATACTCAATTTTGTGTGTGTGTCTCTCTCTCTGCTTTAGATCCCTCTCTTGGGATCTTATTACAAAAATATAAGAAAACGCCAATTATCACTGTGGATGTCAATGTTAGCGTCCAATTATCCAGTAAGCGTATATATAAAATATATATCCCGACTTCTCATTAACTACCGGTTCAAGCAACAGCCTCGAAGTCCAGCTTTTTATCTGACCTTATTTTAACAAAATGAATTTTTTATGGGGTTGGGAAGCGAGTCCTAATCAAACTCCTAATCTGGAAGGCCAGGGACGTTGTTCAGATGTTCTCACTCTGTGTTGGGATGCCTTCCCTCTCCAGGCTATCGACTCCAGTTCACCCGTTTTCTAGGAATGTCTATTTAGTGGCGGCAGTAGCTTGGCACGTTCTAGCAACGTTATTGGGCATTTGTGATTTTTATAGAAACAATGATGCCACCCATTGCCCTCCTTCGTCCTACTGTTGCTACCGCCTCGTACGTGGAGGGGCGACCAATTTTGTGGCGTCCCCTTGTAGCATCTAAACGAAATACCAAGTTTTAGCGAAACTTTTAGCTTTCGGCGATTTTCAATTTTGAGTTATGCTCACTATACGCACTGACCTCTTCTAGAAAAAAAAAAACACTTTTACGAACTCAGGGGACTTCAAACAT
Organism: Triatoma infestans; assembly: GCA_011037195.1. Lineage (NCBI taxonomy): Eukaryota > Metazoa > Arthropoda > Insecta > Hemiptera > Reduviidae > Triatoma > Triatoma infestans. The sequence goes on from JAAEAF010003893.1 coordinate 156,602, forward strand.
GTTTTCCCGGTAATATAGAAAATTTTGCACAGTCCCAATACTTTCTCTTATATCAGTAAGAATAAGAAGAAAAAAAAACCTGATTTATTTTTAAAATGAATAAAATAAACTTTTAAAGTTTAAGTAAATTGTTTTTTTTAATATTGTTTATTTAATACTGTAATATTTTTTCTTTTATACTTAAAAATTTATACTTAAAACAACTCAGTGATAATTTCCTGGTTGAATGACCAAGCCATATTTTTTCCTGCATTGTTTTTTTCTGTTTTTATCACTACTATACTTCCGGTTGTTTCATTGCTTGTTCAAGTAATTCTACGTGGCAAAGTTATTTACTAGGGGAGGGATTAGCTCGGTGGAGCTTGTTGGACTCCCACGCAGAGGTCCTGGGTTCGAGTCCAGGTGGATTGCAGATTGTAGATTGTTGAAGGGAACCTGAAAGGTCTATTGTGCTCCCGGAGCCTTCTCAGTGCACTGCCGGCCTCCAAGCAGTGTTCTCTAGCACACTGCTCATCACCGGACAGTGAGTTGTAGAGGCTCCTAGGAAGAGAAAATCTAAGGGCAGCTTGCTGGATTTGAACCCGGGACTTCCGGTTGCTAGTTCAGCGCGCTACCACTGAGCTAATCCCTTCTTTCTCCCTTGGCTTACGCCAATAACTAGGGACGGTGACGCTAGTTTGTGTACTATGTTTGTCCTTGTCTGTAAAGTGTATTGCATAGTGTTCATACTGTAGTGGGAGAACGAAATGGAAAAATAATAGTTTTGGAAAATAGTTTAGTAAAATAATTTTGTGAAAATTAGCTAGTTCAAATAGTGTATTTTAGTGATGGGGATAGAGCCAGGTACTACAATCTAGGTCAATGCAAACCAAAAGACAAAGGGCAAGATCAGTTAGGGTAAAACATTTATTCTAGATTAACAATTGATCTATTAAGCATAATAGCTGTGATATTGTAAAATATTTAAATATCTTCAAAGATAATATATTTAATTTATCTACCACTGTTTTCTTAATTATTTCTTATTACTTCTCTCTCTTAAAACTTACATACACACATGCCCTTTACAAAACCGCTCTCACCACAAACTACCACTACACTACAACAACATCACACCAATAACATTTCATGACCAAGTGCATGGAGTACTGAGCTGTGGTAACCCGTGGGGTTGCTAGTCCTCTAGTAACTGTATGCAACAGATACCCCTTGCGGGCATCGAGTCCAGGTGCTACACTTAGATCCTTCCTAGGAGCCTCTTCAGCTGACTGTTTAGTGATGGGCCGTGCTGTCTGTCGTGAGAGAACACTGTCTCGAGGCCGCCAGTGCACTGAAAAGATTCTGGATGCTAATGACCATAGATGTTGAAGCGCCTTAAGTTAAAAAAAAAGAAAGTTATTTACCAAGTACAAAGTAGCAGTAACATTTATTATTTAAATAACCAGTAGTGCAATAAGAGTAGGAACCTGCCAGACGCAGCAATTTTTGGGTAAGGGTACCTACGGTCAGAATGTATATCGATTATATAGTTGATTTTGGCCAGGCTCCGTTATTAAGTTTGAACTTTTTACTCAGAATGATGAATCAGTCTGTACGAGCCCTTGCCGGGAATTATTTCCGAAAGTGGTCGTCTGCTTTTTGTCTGATTTTTCTGTTTGTTTTTCCTTTCTTACTTTTAATAAGAAAAAATATTACGATTGTTTAAATTTTCGAAATAAGTTTTTGAAAAGTGAGTTTTTTCCGTTTTTTGGCCACATCAAAAATTGAGTTTTTCCACTTACACACACATTAATGCCCATCATTTTTATTTAATAACATTTTGCCAAGAAAACTGAATTTTTTGGGGTAATCCAGGCAGGTAATAGAATGATCACATTGTACTCCAGAAAAGAGCGCTAATAACATTGACCTAAACTTTTATAGAATATCAAATTTAACGTCACAAATTCCGCAGAATTTCCCAAAAAATAAATATTTTCAAAACAATATTTCAAATATAAACATGATAGGTTATTATATCTGCTTCATTAGCATTCCAA